>JAVTVY010029733.1:0-13441 GCA_036873755.1 Hanleya hanleyi | reverse complement strand
ATTCCAAGAACTGTTATTCATAATGTTGAAGCTTTGGGTATTTAATATTTGAATGGTTATTGAATATTAAACAGATTCAATGTTCTTATAAAGTTATTGTTAAAATTTCATAGATTCATTATGGCAATATAGCCACTTGTTATCAATGTTATCCTTGCTGTTAAAATATAAACTTGTCCTTTCACATTTTGAAATCTGCCTCGAGTGGAAGAATGTTACAAAGTTAAAGGACGATTGATATAAAGTTGCTTGTAACTGGAAATTATTTCAAATTTACATTAAATGTGAAATATCCTTGATACATTGCCTAGTGTTTATTACATGAATGCCTATTTCCATGATCGTGATGATAGTACCGTAAAAGGTGCCGAACTGTTCATAATGGAGATGAAATCAAGTGTGAAAGATTCGGTGTATAATATAACAAATATTGTATGAGGTTGAGGGCCATATGACAGTTTATTGACTGGTCAGTCACCCACAAAAAGGTATATGGACCTCAGCTGCGCTTCGGTCCATATACCTTTTTATGGGTGACTGACCAGTCAATAAACTGTCATACGGCCCTCAACCTCATACAACATTTGTTAAATATCTCTCCTGTATTATACAATATCTGTCCAGTATTCTGCAATATATGTTCTGTATTATACCAAATCTGTCCTGTATTATACAGTATCTGTCCTGTATTGTACCATATATGTCCTGTATTATACCATATCTGCTGTGTATTATACAATATTTCTCCTCTATTATACCATATCTGTGCTGCATTATACCATATCTGTCCTGTATTGTACCATATATGTCCTGTATTATACCAAATCTGTACTGTATTATACAATATTTGCCCTCTATTATACCATATCTGTGCTGTATTATACCGTATCTGTCCTGAATTATACCATATCTGTGCTGTATTATGCAATATCTGTCCTGTGTTATACAATATCTGTCCTGTATTATACCAAATCTGTGCTGTTTTGTACCATATTTCTCCTGTATTATACAATATATGTTCTATATTATACCAAATCTGTGCTGTATTATACAGTATCTGTCCTGTATTATACCAAATCTGTGCTATATTATACAATATATGTTCTGTATTATACCAAATCTGTGCTGTATTATACAGTATATGTCCTGTATTATACCAAATCTGTGCTGTATTACACCATATCTGTCCTGTATTGTACCATATATGTCCTGTATTATACAATATATGTTCTGTATTATACAATCGGATAGCCGTTGTCGTGAATAACAACAAGTTCAGCAATGTTCATACAGTTTATTATCCCCAATGTTACATCGTACCCAGGCTGGGGAAGCCGCCCTGGGCATGTTTAGTATGTTCACAGCAAAACAAATTGAAATATCAAACACCATGTTTTATTATTTAACGCACCGTCACATTAGGTACAAGTCTTTACTGAGCTCAAGTCAACGATCAGCATGTAGACATATAGAGTATGTACGGCATGTTATGGTATTCATCAGTGCGCGGGTGACGCATTCAGCCGAGGGGGTCGGTCAGCTTGGTAACGAAAAACGTAACATTGGTCACCCTCTCCACTGTTCACTTGGTGTTGGGGCGTTGTTGTTGGGCCCATTCCAAGGAATCCACGGTGTCCAGTTTCTCCAGCATCGTCTCTAGCGACACCCGGTTAATGATGGTAAACGGTTGGTCAAATACCCGGATGTTACTGCTCGGGTAAAAATATCGGGCTTGGTCTGTGTCCTTATGCTGCAGCACATAACCAAACGCCAGATTCAACTTGAAGGCCGTAGTTTGATCGTTGAAGATGGCTTCCAGGTAGCTGCGTAGACGGGCGAGGTCGGTCAGTCAGAAATTGTAGATATCTTGAATAGGTCGATGACGGTAGAAACAGTGCCGGATCATGGGCCAATGGCGCCAATAGATGTCACTCACTGGATGGTCTTCGTGTAACAGATCGCTAGGAACATTTATGGGTTCGTCCACGAAGCCCTCCACGTCGTACAAAATCTGGCCCAAGGTCTTGTCGTCGGAATTTGACTGTTGAATTAGGGCGACATCATCATCGGCCCTCGTGCGATGGGTGGGAGTTCCCCCTGTCTCGATATTGGTGCCTACGGGCTCTTCTACCTGCAAACGTGGCTGCGGAACAGGGTGTCGTGTGCGTTGGTGTCGCAGTAACTGACTGGTCAGTTTGAAAAGCCGACCACATTCTTCGCATGGACGCTTGGGTACTTCATGGCGTGCACGTGTGTGGCGCTGTAAATGATCCGGGCGCTGAAACGACGGTGTACATATCGTACAGTTATACCGGGCGGTTCCTTCGTGCTTGGTAGCCTCATGGCGGCGCAAGTCGTGCAGACGAGTGAATGATTTCGAGCACGTAGTACAAGTGAACATCTTGGTGGTTGAGAGAGTGTCTGATGAAACGGCCAGGCCGCTTCCCTTTTATAGCACGCTAGCTGGTGATCTATTTTTAGCACACTCTACCCCAAGTCGAGGATCGAGACTGGTGTACTGGTGTACGACTGAGCCGCATTGCGCGCGCGCGTGTGTCTGTGTGTGTGTGTGTGTGTGTGGGCTGTGGATTTTACATCCGGGATCTTGTCAACATCCGGGTTTCCAAGTGGGTTTTTCCCGTCGTTCCTCCGTCTTCCATCCGGGTACTGTGATTTTACATCCGGGTCCCCATCTTACACCCGGGTTTTGGACACCTGTTGACCTCAATAATTTGCATATGACCTCTGTGAGGTCACTTCCGCTTCCGTTCAGGCGACCGGAACTGACCTTTGCCCCTGCTCGCAATTTTTATCCGGTATTGTTTTGTCAGCGCGCGCAAGGGCGAAAGGTCAGTTCCGGTCACCTGAACGGTAGCGGAAGTGACCTCACAGAGGTCATATGCAAATTATTGAGGTCAACAGGTGTCCAAAATCCGGCTGTAAGATGGGGACCCGGATGTAAAACCACAGTACTCGGATGGAAGACGGAGGAACGACGGGAAAAACCCACTTGGAAACCCGGATGTTGACAAGATCCCGGATGTAAAATCCACAGCCCACACACACACACACACACAGACACACGCGCGCGCGCAATGCGGCTCAGTCGTACACCAGTACACCAGCCTCGATCCTCGACTTGGGGTAGAGTGTGCTAAAAATAGATCACCAGCTAGCGTGCTATAAAAGGGAAGCGGCCTGGCCGTTTCATCAGACACTCTGTCAACCACCAAGATGTTCACTTGTACTACGTTCTCGAAATCATTCACTCGTCTGCACGACTTGCGCCGCCATGAGGCTACCAAGCACGAAGGAACCGCCCGGTATAGCTGTACGATATGTAGACTGTCGTTTCAGCGCCCGGATCATTTACAGCGCCACACACGTGCACGCCATGAAGTACCCAAGCGTCCATGCGAAGAATGTGGTCGGCTTTTCAAACTGACCAGTCAGTTACTGCGACACCAACGCACACGACACCCTGTTCCGCAGCCACGTTTGCAGGTAGAAGAGCCCGTAGGCACAAATATCGAGACAGGGGGAACTCCCACCCATCGCACGAGGGCCGATGATGATGTCGCCCTAATTCAACAGTCAAATTCCGACGACAAGACCTTGGGCCAGATTTTGTACAACGTGGAGGGCTTCGTGGACGAACCCATAAATGTTCCTAGCGATCTGTTACAGGAAGACCATCCAGTGAGTGACATCTATCAGCGCCATTGGCCCATGATCCGGCACTGTTTCTACCATCATCGCCCTATTCAAGATATCTACAATTTCCGACTGACCGACCTCGCCCGTCTACGCAGCTACGTGGAAGCCATCTTCAACGATCAAACTACGGCCTTCAAGTTGAATCTGGCGTTTGGTTATGTGCTGCAGCATAAGGACACAGACCAAGCCCGATATTTTTACCCGAGCAGTAACATCCGGGTATTTGACCAACCGTTTATCATCATTAACCGGGCGTCGCTAGAGGCGATGCTGGAGTAACTGGACACCGTGGATCCCTTGGAATGGGCCCAACAACAACGCCCCAACACACAATGGGTCGTAGAGAGGGTGACCAATGTCACGTTTTTCGTTAGCAAGCTGACCGACCACCCCCATCGGCTGAATGCGTCACTCATGTACTGATGAATACCATAACATGCCGTACATACTCTATATGTCTACATGCTGATCGTTGACGGCGTCAACCCCAGGTGGTGGTGGTGGTGATGGTATGAGGATAATAAAAAGTGCATTACGCAATGTGCCTGTTGTTGTCGATGTCTCTTGGTTGTGTTTATATTGAATGGGTCTGAGCATATTGATGCGATGAGAGGAAGTTTTCGAAGAGAACGTAATTCTACATTGTGCACGAATGGACACAAACACAAACACACACACACGCGCGCAATGCGGCTCATGAAAAACACGGATGTAAGATGAGGACACGGATGTAAAACCACAGTACCCGGATGGAAGACGGAGGAACGATGGGAAAACCCACTTGGAAACCCGGATGTTGACAAGATCCCGGATGTAAAATCCACTGCCCACACACACACACACACCCACACACACACACACACACGCGCGCAATGCGGCCCAGTCGTACGCCAGTACATCTCGGCCCTCGACTTGGGGATAGTTGAACTGAGGGTGCTAAAAATAGATCACCAGCTAGCGTGCTATAAAAGGGAAGCGGCCTGGCCGTTTCATCAGACACTCTGTCAACCACCAAGATGTTCACTTGCACAACTTGCCAGAAGCAGTTTACTCGTCTGCACGACTTGCACCGCCACGAGGCCTCCACCCACAACGATGCACGGTATACTTGTATAACCTGCGCACGGTCATTTAATCGGAAGGATCCTTTACAGCGCCACGAACGCTCATTCCACGAGGGCGCGACGGAACAATGTAAGGATTGTGGTCAACTCTTCAAACGACGCAGTCAGTAAAGACCGCATCAGCGTTTGATTCATGCCCCGACTCTACGGTTTGGGCGACAACTTTCCACTGAAGAGGAGCCGCGGAAGGTCAGACCCAGTGAAGATGAGCCCGGGGAGACGAACGCCACTGGTGATGCGATGACGGAGAGCCCGCCTATACCCACAGTTCAGAAGAGCCTGGATATCCAGCCGGACCCCACCGTTACGGTTTCGAGTCATACGCCTGACAACATCGAACATTTTCTGGACCAGCCCATAAATGTTCCTAGCGATCTCTTACAGGACGCCCATCCAGTGAGTGACATCTATCGGCGCCATTGGTCCATGATACGGCAATGTTTCAACCGTCATCGCCTTATTCAAGATATCTACAATTTCCGACTGACCGACCTCGCCCGTCTACGTAGCTACGTGGAAGCCATCTTCAACGACCAAACTACGGCCTTCAAATTGAATCTGGCGTTTGGTTATGTGCTGCAGCATAAGGAGACAGTCCAAGTCCGATACTTTTACCCGAGCAGTAACATCCAGGTATTTGACCAACCGTTTACCATCATTAACCGGGTGTCGCTAGAGACGATGCTGGAGAAACTGGACACCGTGGATCCCTTGGAATGGGCCCAACAACAACGCCCCAACACCAAGTGGCCAGTGGAGAGGGTGACCAATGTTACGTTTTTCGCTACCAAGCTGACCGACCCCCTCGGCTGAATGCGTCACCCGTGCACTGATGAATACCATAACATGCCGTACATACTCTATATGTCTACATGCTGATCGTTGACTTGAGCTTAGTAAACACTTGTACCTAATGTGACGGTGCGTTAAATAATAAAACATGGTGTTTGATATTTCAATTTGTTTTGCTGTGAACATACTAAACATGCCCAGGGCGGCTCCCCCAGCCTGGGTATGATGTAACTTTGGGGATAATAAACTGTATGAACATTGCTGAACTTGTTGTTATTCACGACAACGGCTATCCGATTGTATAATACAGAACATATATTGTATAATACAGGACATATATGGTACAACACAGGACAGATATGGTATAATACAGCACAGATTTGGTATAATACAGGACATATACTGTATAATACAGCACAGATTTGCTATAATACAGAACATATATTGTATAATACAGCACAGATTTGGTATAATACAGGACAGATACTGTATAATACAGCACAGATTTGGTATAATACAGAACACATATTGTATAATACAGGACAAATATGGTACAAAACAGGACAGATTTGGTATAATACAGGACAGATATTGTATAACACAGGACAGATATTGCATAATACAGCACAGATATGGTATAATTCAGGACAGATATGGTATAATACAGCACAGGTATGGTATAATAGAGGGCAAATATTGTATAATACAGCACAGATTTGGTATAATACAGGACATATATGGTACAATACAGGACAGATATGGTATAATGCAGCACAGATATGGTATAATAGAGGAGAAATATTGTATAATACAGAGCAGATATGGTATAATACAGGACATATATGGTACAATACAGGACAGATACTGTATAATACAGGACAGATTTGGTATAATACAGAACATATATTGCAGAATACTGGACAGATATTGTATAATACAGGAGAGATATTGTATAATAGAGCACAGATATGGCATAACACAGGACAGATATTGTATAATACAGCACAGATTTGGTATAATACAGCACAGATTTGGTATAATACAGGACAGATACTGTATAATACAGGGCAGATTTGGTATAATACAGGACATATATGGTATAATAGAGGACAAATATGGTACAATACAGGACAGATTTGGTATAATACAGGACAGATATTGTATAACATAGGACAGGTGTGGTATAATACAGGACATATATGGTATAATGCAGGACAGATGTGGTATAACACAACAAAGATATGGTATAATGCGTGACAGATATGGATGGTCCATCTCTACACCAAATACCTTCCTTCACTGCCCCAAAATGTCCACTTTCGCTACTACTCGTACTGATGACGTCACCGATGACGTCACAGATGATATGGACATCCCTCAAATCGCGATGTACACCCCGAGAGCTACAAGATAACACCTCCCAAGACACAATCGGGCCAAGGATGGTACCTCTCTACCCCAAACACACCTCCACGCACCCCCAAAATGGCCACTTTACTTACTCCACCCAACTGCGCATGCGCAGATTGACGCGACCTGCACTTAAAAACACGCCATTCTGACTCTACCCCACACAAGCTTCACTTTGACACATTGCACGACCCATTTGGACCCATAGTGGTCCATCTCTACCCCAAACACACCCCCCTAAACATACCCCTCCCCCAAAATGCCTGCTTTCTATACTACGGCCAGACTGCGCATGCGCAGACTATTGAACACGGACGAACCATTAGTCGATACATTACAAACTCCACGAGAGCTTCAAAATAAGACTTCATACGACACCATAGGACCATTAGGGGCTCACCTAGACCCCAAAACGTTCACCCAGTATGGGCCTATACCCCCATTGCCAGTATGGAGCTATATGGGCCAAACCAGGCCCTGGTAAACTTTTTCCAAAAATTTCATCGTTTCACTTCGAAACCCTTCCCATCGTGTTCTAAATGACGAGACGTGAAAAACAAATCCAAACAACCCTTATCACAATGAACGTGTGTGAATTTCCCAGGTTGAACCTATACCCCCATATAGCCAGTATGGAGCTATATGGACCTACACAAGCCTCGGTGAACTTTTCGAAAAATTTCACCGTTTCGCTCGGGGACCCTTCCCATCGTGTTCTATATGACGAGACGAGAAAAACAAATCCAAACAACCCATATCACAATGAACGTGTGTGAATTTCCCAGGTTGAACCTATACCCCCATATAGCCAGTGTGGGACTATAAGGGCTATATGGTACTTTTCCAAAAATTTCACCGTTGCGCTCCGAGACCCTTCCCATCGTGTTCTAAATGACGAGACGTGAAAAACAAATCCAAGCAACCCATATCACAATGAACGTGTGTGAATTTCCCAGGTTGGACCTATACCCCCATGGCCAGCCTATGGGCCTATATACAGACCTCGGTGACTTTCCCCAAAAATTTCACCGATTCGCTCCGGGACCCCTCCCATTGTATTTTTCTCGGCGAGACGAGAAAAACGAGACCCCACAACCCATAGTAACACCCACAAAAAAATTTGACCACCCCTCCCCCCATATAGCCAGTAGATTCAAGATTCAAGATTCAAGATTTTATTGTACGAACACCAGATATGGCAGAGTACAAGAGTAAATAAAATCAGTAGAACAGTAAAATACTGAAATGCAAAACAGAAGCACATGTAATCTATATACATGAACGCGTATATCTGAACGTGAATATAGCTTTGGTAAAGAACAGTCACTAGCTATCATTTCTGTACCATTTCAGGAGTGTTGAACACACTGTATTAATTATTGTTGGACTATCACGGCATGACATTATGAAAATAAATTTATCAGCAGTTGTTAATTTCATGAAAGCCGGATATTCTCTTACCACATACTGAAATAGTACATATCGACTATCTGCAAATTTTTTGCAGGACATTACAAAATGCATTTCATCTTCAACAATATTACATTTATTACATAGCCGTTGTTCGACAGGAGTAATAGGTCTAGTATGCCTTCCGGTCTCAATTGCTAGTCTGTGGTCGCTGAGACGTAATTTTGAGAAGAACTGTCGAGCTGGAGATTGTCTACACAATGATAGGTAGGGTTCAAACTCAATATTTGATTTGAACAATCTGTAAGTTCTCAACTTACTCCTGGATCCATTTGATTGCGTATGGTCACGAAGCGATAGATCAAAACATGAATTCACATATGTATCTAATGATGTTTTAAGTGAGGAATAATGCATGTTATCTATGTCGGTTATATTTAATTTATCGCTTAGGAAATGTTTCAGTTTGTACAGCCAGCCAGTGTTCTTATCAGCTAGTAGCAATTGTTCCTGGAAGGCATGGAAAGTCAGTCTGTCGTGATATTGCCCAATGTAGTTAAGGTATTTCACGGACCTCAGAGCGACATCGTAAAAGAGAGGGTTTAGGCCCAGCTCAGCTCGAACACCCCAATTGTGCGTTCCTCTGTTGACCTGAAGCAACCTCTTATGAAATCTGTTTTGAACTTTCTCAAATGGTATGGTGTCAATGTTTTTGTACTGCAGGGCGTCAACCCCCAGACCTCAGAGGCGTACAATAATACAGGTTTAACTAGTGTTTGGTATAAATGGCATCCTGTTTTTATGGGTACGTGTTTATCAGTTAAATTATTAATCAACGAATACGAAGCACGTGATGCTTTCCGACTCAAATGTTCCATATTTTGCCGAAAGTGTCCCGTTCTGGAAAACACAACTCCTAAATACTGGTATTCGTTTACTTGACTAATGTTAGTAGTACCAATATTCCACTTCTGGTTAGTATTTTGTGGGCCTTTTTTGAAGACAACCACTTTCGTTTTATCCATATTGACGGACATTTTATTGTCGTCGCAATAGGCTTGAAGTTTGTCAAGGCAACTCTGCAGTCCTGCCTGCGATTCAGACAGTAACAGGAGGTCATCAGCAAAAAGGAGATGCGATATCATTTGACCATTTATGTTAATAGGCATACATCCATCGTCAAAAAGTTGCATGATGTCATCGATGAAAATGCTAAAAAGTGTCGGTGACAGACAGCAACCCTGTCGGACACCCACTTCACTTCTAAAATTTGAGGATATGACATCATTAAATTTTAATCGATATGATAAGTCACTGTATAGTGTTGAAATGAGTCGAAATATTTTACCAGTAATCCCTTTCTTTTTTAATTTAGTAAATAAGAGACTTCTGTCAACGGAGTCGAATGCTTTGCGAAAATCGACGAAGCAGGAGTAGAGCGGTTTCTTAGAATGACTATATTTATCGATAGCTGTTCGCAAGGTGAATATATGGTCTGTCGAGCGATAACCGGGTCTAAACCCAGTTTGATTTGGACTTATTTGACCAGTATCTTCTATATGTTCAGAAATACGTTTGTTCAATATCTTGGTGAAAAGTTTACCTAATGCGTTGCCAATAGCAATGCCTCTGTAATTTTCAGGGTTGGATCGATCTCCTTTTTTGTGTAATGGAATAATCGTAGAAGTACGCCACTGGGTAGGAAAGTAACCAGTGTCCAAAATGATATTAAAAAGACGCACAGTGTGATCAATGGCACTAGGTAGTACACTTTTCAGCAGCTCATTACTTACTTCATCCTCACCGGGGCATTTATTATTACCTAGTTCAGCAAGAGAATTTTGAATTTCGATGGCTGTAATTGGCGTGTTTAGATTATCATATTCCGCGGATGGATTATCTGGGAGATTAGCGTTCATCGTGTTCTCTTGTGGTTTGCCTAGAAGCTGGGTAAAATGGCTAGCGATTGCTTGATTGTCAATCGGTATCCTGTCTATTTGTTTTTGCGTTCCGCCGAGTTCTTTTAAGAGTTTCCAGTAGTAAGATGCATCACGTTCTTTAGCATCTTGTAGTTTATCTATTAGGCTACTATAGTACTGTGACTTGGTTCTACGCACTAAGTTTTTGTATTCTTTTTTAGTTTTAAGATATGACATTCTATGATTGTCAGTCTGTTTATCATTATACAGTTTGTAAACACCTTTCATTTTATATTTAGCCGACTTACAGCTGCCGTTATACCATTTGTTCTTTTTAGTGGCTTTGTTAATTTTGACCTGTGTTGTTGCCTTGGCATTAAGCAATTGAATTATATCAGTAAAATCGTGTAAGCACTGATTAGCCCCAGCATCTGTAAGAGCATACGGTAGCATGATAAAGTTGTTAAGTAGATGTTTTATCTCCTCGCTTCGAAGTTCATGTTGAATTTTATCTGGACTGTTTTTGTTCCATTTACGCTTGAGCTTGATTTTGTTAAATGTGATGTTAGTTGTGGATGTAAGCTTGTTAACGGGCATTATCTTGAGCTTTGATAGACAAAATAGTTGGCAATGGTCGGACAGATACAACAAAGGGCATACATGGAAGTATTTTATGTAAGACAGGAACAGTTCCGAGACTATCACGTAGTCATTTGTGCTTCTTCCCTGCCCAGTATGACAAGTAAACTTTCCCAGTTCATCACCGACTGTTCTGCCATTTAATATTATGAGTTTGTTGTTAGTAAGGAGTTCGATAAGTTTTCGGCCAAATGTATTTAATATTGGATCTTGCGATTTACGCATTGTATGTACATAGTTATAGGTGTCCTCGGGTAGGTCTGGGAGATGTTGGGAACCTTGTGAAGAAATTAACTCGCTCCGAGTTCCGGTTCTAGAGTTAAAGTCGCCACCCAGAATAATGTGCCCCTTAGTGCCATATTTACATAGTATAGTATCCAGTTCCTCAAAAGGATCAGGACCAGTGTAATGTTTCCAGTATGGAGAGTTGTCAGGTCGGAAATAAGCAATACCTACATACAAATCGTGCTCAGTGTTAATACAGTTTGATTCGATTCTCACCCATATCATAAGATCAGAAACATGAACAACATGAACATCAAGAGAACTTTTATACAAAATACCAATACCACCCCTTGGTCTCCGGTCAGAAATACGAGGTGTATTAAAATTCTTAAATTTATAACCAGGAATGTCAACATTAAAATTAGAATGCTGCCACGTTTCTGTGAGACCGATGAAACTAAATTTTCTAACAGCATCATGAAAATCACGGTCAGAGCACTTATCTTCATCAAGGCCCTGTACATTCCAGAAGGAACAACTAAACCACTCCATTCTAATATGTATGCAACTAAAATGGCCTGTCGTAGGCTATCCTATTACCCAAGTTATTCTCATATAACAATTAGAATTGAATCAACCCGTAGAAAGAAATATATATATATTAACCTCAATTCAGATTACACCAAAATATTCCACAGTTTTACTGCCTGTACAGGTTTATCAATTATTGAACCTAATATTATTGTTCAGTAAAGCAGAAGTGCCATATACATTCTAGGTGCATATGATTATGCATTTCATTCAATTGATAAAAGTATAGGCTGACTAGTGATCCACATTTGTACAAGAATATGGGTACATCAGTCAATCAAGTACTCAGTGTATGGCATACAAAGTTAATAAACGCATTATTCTGAAATATAGAGTTATCTACTATTGTTACTATATTCATTACAAATCATCCATATTAGATTAATGAATATGTTGAAGTAATGATTCTCACTTTGTACAAAAACTTTGTACATCAACCAATGAGAGAAATTATTAGAGCATGGCAGAGAGGCACTGAACTATTTGTTGGACAATATGACGAGTGTCCCCCGAGGAGCTGGACTCTTTTCTCGAGTTGGATGTTGTGCTAGTTTGAGAATCATCATGTTTGAAAGTTACACGAGCATCAGGATGTTGTGAACCAGTTACAAGGTTCGAAACAGGCCACTCACTGGGTCGACCCTCAGGATAGTGTGAACCAGTTGCAGGGATCAAGGTGGGCCATTCACTTGATTGTAGATTAGTAGTTCCTGGAGAGTGGTAACTCACTGACTGGCTGTATGATGGCCTGCTACTGAAGGATGGTGGCGGCATTTGCTGCGAGGGTGTGTAGACGCTGTAGTCATTGGTCGAAGGAGAAGTTGGAATTTGGTAGTTCCCACGATTTTGTTCTCGGTTGCCATAGGGTGTGTAGTTTCTGTACAGTGATTGGAGAATGAATTTGGCAAATACACCGATTCCACGCCTGTTTACATGAACCATATCATGGTAGAGGTGGGCATTTGGGTCACCATTGGATTTCAGGTAGCCCACACTGCTGTCAAGGACCTGTGTGTTTTCACTCTGACACACTAGCCTGATCAGACTATTAGCCTTAACCACTGAGTCATACAGCTTCCCTCTGGCTCGAGGAGGTATAATCAGCGATACTGTGACTGTGGCTTTCGGAAATTTTGCTCTGGTCGTGCGCACAATTTTCACTATGTCAGATGAGCAGATATTGTACGGAGACTGCTTGCAGGAATTGATACCTACATGGAGAATGACATTATTGATGTTAAGATCGACCCGTGCTTTGGAAATGTGGTTGTCAAGGGTGGTGAATGAAGCCCCAGGAAGAGACAGGACCGAACAAACTTCGTTATCACGCGAGAGACGTTTATGGTCCAGTAGACGTGAGCGAGTCGCCGAGTATCAGTACAGTAGTATTGCCTGGGTAGGATATTGAATTTATGTTGTTGGAGACCTGTTGTGTGTCCGACTTGCCGTCTATCACAACTCGTATTTGTTGTGGCTTCGTAGACACATCTGGGCTGGGTGAAGCTTGCCTAACTTGAGATTGATCAACAATGTTACGGACCTCTGTATTGATTTCACTGTAGTGTTGAGTAGCAGAGTGACTGCCACTATGATTTGAAGTTAATGTTGAAGTTT
>JAVTVY010029732.1:0-12309 GCA_036873755.1 Hanleya hanleyi | reverse complement strand
AAGCCTGGGCCCGTTACCGATCTCCCTTCATCGTCGTATCCAGGCGTCCGCTCAATTGGAATCTCCACGTCCACAGTCGTCGTAGTGCCAGACTCCAAATCTTCGATTATCCCTTCCACCTGTACCAACCGGGTCGTTGCCTTACCTGACTGACCCTTCGCCTGGTCTGAAATGGAAGCATCGTGAGCGGGGGGGGGCGTTTGTTTATCTTTATTTACGTTCAATAGGCTGACCAGAGCAGACCCAGCTACAGAACTAACAAGCCCCCTAGCCTCCTCGCCTACGCTAGTACGAGGAGACTGTGCTACATACGTCTCATTGGCGAGAACGGTAGGCCTAACGACATTATTTTCCTCGTTAGCTGCCAGAGAACCGGCTAGATACACCTGGAATATGCCGGGCGCCCACACAATACACTCTTCACAGGCCGTGTCCCAGGTACAGATTCTTCCCTGGCGGCATGGCGGACACGTTGAGTGAAGGTCATAACTAGGCTTGTCACCTCCACAAGACATGCATGACATTTGAGACATATTTTGAGCCATTTTTACGCTGATAACTTATAGAATACTTCCCAAAGGACTTCTTGCAGGAAATCAGACGTCTGAGGTAATCCAACTGTGAGTAGTTTCGCTAGAAAAGGCACTTTTTCACGGAGTTGACAATGTTTACTTCCAGCCCTATGAAGCAGTAGAACAAGAAGGAAGTAGAATTGTGGGTAGCTATGCTATCAGGTGACTAGCAGGGGAGATAACTGTGTCATTTAAATTCTTACTGTGGTATTTCATGTAGACAAGAAATGCAAAGAGTGGAAGTGAGGTAAGTTTTCAGCGCAAATAACCAACAAATTCAATTTAAATCAATCCACTCTAAAGCTGAGCTGCTAAACATACCTCACATCAAAACTGCTTTGAATATCATCTCCACCCAGTCCCTGCAGATAAAAGGAACAGGTTTCAACATTCCACAAAGGAGAACTCAAGGGCATATGAAATGAATTAGAATTGATAATCCACAGCTTCTTTGTAGTCATGATGTTTAATAGTATGGATTAGAAAGAAATGCTAAATATCCTCCTTTTCTGGGATCCCTGTTCAAGTTTAAACCACCAAAGATTGAAGGACATGTGAAGTAGCAAAATTATGAAATCCAGAAACTTATAGATTATTAATAATGGGGCAAAAAGTCAGAGCACAAATATGTGGCACTTATATTAACAATACTCAACTTGAATGCCAGTCCAGATTTGAATGAAAACCAGAGGGGTTCAAGTCCCCCAACATTGAAACAATTGATTTGACTTGGAACCATAACTTTCAGTACCCAGCATGCAAAGCAATCCCAAGTGAGATCCAGTGGCAAGGTACCCATAATTACCGAACTTGTCCTAATCCGGCCAGGATTTCAGATGATATTGTATGAACAAATTTAAGTTGGCCTGAAGGTGGCGCCACCTATAGGCGAAGTGGCGTCAAAAACAATCCAAAGCAAAATCTTGAGATGAGGTACCCACATACCAAATCTGAAAAGAATCTGTTCATTTTTTCTGAAGTTATCTGGAAAAGAAACTTTAACTTTGGCCCCCAAGTGGCACCACCTAAAGGCGAATCTGTGCAAAAAAACCATCCCAAGCGAGATTTCGAGATGAGGTACCCATACACCAAATTTTAAAAGAATCCGTTCAGTTTTTCTAAAGTTATTGTTCGGAAACAAAATTTTAACTTTGCCCCCAGATGGCGCCACCTATAAGCGGTTCAGTGCGAAAAACAATCCCAAGCGAGATCTTGAGGCAGGGTTCCCAAAAACCAAATTTGAAAAGAATCCGTTCAGTTTTTCAGAAGTTATTGTCCGGAAGCAGAGTCTGATGGATGGACGGATGGACGAAACGACGGACGGACAGAGTGATCTATATGCCCCCCTCTAGGTGGGAAGGGAGGGCATAACAATTTGAAATACCATTTTTTTTTAGAAATGGTACAAAAATTGATGGGCATCAAATGTCGTCAATAGGGGGCACTGAGCAAAGTTCTGTATGGGTGAGGACAGGGCATCATATGGCGTCAGTATGAGTTACTAGTTAACTAGTCCACTCCCAACTTTTCATGTCGGTAAATAGCTTAAAGCTAATATCAACGTTTCCTCTTAACATGTACAAACTTTAAATTAAGATTATCTTATCTGACACCCAATAAATACCATACTTGTATACTTGCCTCATCTGAAAGACTTTCATTATCTTCATTGTCTTCCTCCACATCACTAAAAGAAAAATAACTTTGCATCAAGATTCGAACACAATCATGACAATATAATTTACATTGGAAAGATTGAAACCTGAATTCACATCCAGAGAATACATTATACAGATATTGCACGCCGTGCGTGACACCAGGATTTGTCAGCTCAACAACAAACTTTCACGTAATTTGCTACCAGGTGTCATACCGGAAGCGTGATGACCTGTTTCATGTATTTATGTTTATTTGAAGAATTTGGAGTGATTGGGATTTTTATTATAATAAATAATTAGTTCTCCATCTCAGTAAGACTTCTCACAAAAAGAGAAACATTTTATAGCGGCCTCATATTGAGTGAAATCTTTTGCAGAATCTTGAACACTGCCACAAGATGTGAATGGGTCGCACATGGTAACAATGACCTTGACGGAATCATCCATGCTGTGAGACTGGAAACGGGTCAATTGCATCATGTATAGAAAGACATGATGGGTGAGTTTGCTGTTTTTTTTCATGGAATCTACTGCAATATTTCTCCTCATACATATGCAAACGTACTATTCACTTTGAAACACCCCCCCCCCAAACTAATATGCAAACATACACAAAATTATACCTAAATTTCTACCGCCCCCTCCCCCACTGCTACGCACACACACACATCCCCCTCTTGTGCATACAGACGACCCCTCAGTTGAACAACAATAACAATCTGATATCAAGGGTATTAAGGGGGTCATATTCTTACCATGACCTGGGGTGTGGACAAGGTCAATCCCTGGGAGCCCACGGGCCAGATAATCTGACATGTGAATGAGTTACAACCAATGGGTTATTGGGGGATCAAATTTTAACCACCTTATAGATGTTCAGCCTTATAAAAGGGGTGAACTAATGAACTAATTGGGGGACACCATAGCATCAGTCTTAATCAGAATCAGTGCTCATCGAGGTACCTTTTAGTGAGGCTATTCTGTATAATATATAGCGATAATTGTAGATTCATTTTTATATCCACCCAGGTATCATTCCAGAACCCCCATATCAATCAAATGGCCAAAGGGGTGAGGTCTGCTATGGGGTTGCAGCTCTCATGAATAAGGAACCGGTCTTGGCAAATATCTTCACATTCAACACCATGTTAAAAATAGCTGAGGTGAACTAATTTTACTTCAGCCTTCACTTCGGCAATTGCTGAATGCTGTGGTTATTTTTGAGAGCTGGGGTCGAAGGCTGATGGCAGGGCCGATATGGAAATAAGAATATCATAATATTTTTTTTATCACATATTTATAGCTGAATGATATCATGGTAATTGTCAAAATAAGTAGGCCAGATATCATGGTAATTGTCAAAATAAGTAGGCCAAATCATATTTCTACATGAAACTGTTTCATCCAGAATTAGATCCTCATCAGTACTGTTGCAAAAAAAAATTTGTCAAATTTTGATGATACACAACACATCAGAGCGTGATATAGATTGTCCCAAAAAAAACCTTTAAATTCAGAATTGATTATCGAATAACTAGCTTATAAAATTTTAATACGTAGCAAGATCCCTAAGATCCAGAAAAAAATGCATAACAATGTATATGTTACAACACTGTGCTCAGCCAGACTACATAAAGAATATGACAAGTTCCTCAAGTAAAAATTTTTGTGTGCAATATCAGTCCAGGGCTGATAATTGGTATCAGGCATGTACACAAGTGCAGAAATCCATATTATATGGATCAGTGCCATTCCATAGTATCAATAGGGTTAAATATTCAATATCATAGGCAGATATTTGATATATGCCATGCTCAGCCAAGTGCTGCGATGGCATTTTGTGATTACCAGATTCTGGGAATTTTACCATTTATTTCATCAAACATTCCTACAATGCCTACTAGTTGCAGAGATAATATCACATTGCATGATACAGAACCAGGTGTGGTTGGATAATATGTATCATTGACCGTATAAAATCTAGGCTATTAAAACTCATATGGTACACATTTTCACTGACTGCAAACCATTCTACAGGCTACGGTGAAATCAGATGCATGGAGTATATTAACTGAAGACTGTAACCATAAGGAGAGCAGTCATCTACACTGGTATTGGCTGCATCTTGTGAGCGGTATCAGAATTATATGGCATTCTCAGAGTATCGCCCAGGAAGATGGGGAATTCTCTCTCATTCCATGGCATTAATCAGTAAATATATGCTGCATATGGCTTTACTGGTTGAAAATGATAGCCACTTTTCGAGATAACAATTTTTTCAATGCTTATGATAGAAAATAACCTGCACTGGTCAGAAACAAGACTAATATTGACTGTTTTACATCTTCACATTTCAAGTTCAATACTACACTATTAAACGTTTCTTCATTTACCTTGTCTCAGTGAATGGGGTAAATTGTTCAAACCGTATAAATGCACGTGGTGTCATATAGCCAATCAAGATATGAGCTTGCCATCAATGAGCAGCGAGGATTTTCTTTGATGTCTGTGATTTCCAAATATGGCCAGTGGTGGTTGCATTGATCTTCAAACGAGAAATGTTTATTTCCTTCGAATAGTCAATCATAGTAGGGTTTAACGTCGTTTTCAACCTTGTTTCAGTTATATCATGACAGTGCCTACATTTGCCAGAACACGAGAGTGCTCACAGTTCCTATTACCCTGGACACTGATCAGCCCAGCGCCAGTGCAGCACCCGGTCACCCATACAAGTATTGACCAAGCTCAATGTTGCTTAACCTCGGTGATCTGACGAGAACCGGTGTGTCCAACGCTATGAGCTGTACCAAATTTGAATTTTTAGGATATCATATGGTTGCACTTCTCCTAATATGGACCACAGAATATTTATAGAGCTATGACATCACCAAACCATATTCTGATCAGAAAATGTGTTATGTTCAGCCAAGACAACACATGTAGTGTTTGACATGGGTATGCGAAGATGACAGTTTTACCTTATAACACATACCTTTCAGATAATTCCTTGTATGTAACAGGTTTTTTACATCTCCTTCCTCTTTGTTCATCTTTAGCTACTGAGTTAGCAACAATACCCTGGAAGTACAGATTAGATCTCATACAAACATTTCACATAATAATGATGGCATGTATTAGATTTTTGTGCGGATCACTCAATCCATCCTCGTAACAGGGGTGCAATACACTAGCAAAGTTCATAAGAATATTAGACAGCTATTCGTGTGGTCTCCGGAGCTGATTGAAACAGTCTACTGGTGAAGCTGACATTTCGATTGAACAATTCTCGATTTGAGAATCTCGACCTCCTAAACAGTACAATAATGTAGGGGGAGAGGCTACCGAGTGACAAACTGCAGGTTCATTGTTTTATTCGCCAATCAGCCTGCCTGTAATAACAACATGTACCTGATGAAAATCTAGAACAATTAACTGAAACACAGCGCTTTGATTGGCGTTCTGCGACAAAGCTATACAGTCGACAGATGGACACCTGACAAGCTGTCACTCCTACACATTTAGTAATAGCATCCATTGCATCTCACTACGGCAGTTCCATACGCATGGACTATATTCATATGAGACACAAACAAAAATCAATAACATGAACTTGTTAGCACTGAAACCAGTGTTGGTTATTAATGAACAGTTTTTCCAGAGATATTTTGTTAATGAATAATGAGGTTATTACAGTGATAGAAGAAGATTGTATTGGCAGAGTAATCTCTTTGCTGAGAGCGTGTTTAATGATAATTTCAATTGTGGGCAGTGCTTGAAGCCTAGACGATAGTCGTTCAGCTGACAAGCGCTGTTCGGAGTTTGCACCCAATCCAAATTATTGACCACTCATGTTTGTAATAGAGTCCATTGTAGAATGCCTTCATATTCGATGAATGAGAATGTGAGTTGCAATAAATCTTACCTTACAAATGTCACTAAACTGTGCCACAATGTTTTCATCAGGACATTCCGTTATGACATCTTTTTCAAGTTCCCTGAGGGAGAGAAAGAAACACAATGCCTCTGTTATTAAGAGTTTGCTTTACATGACCTGCCGCATTAATAATTCTAGAGAGATAATTGCACATTGTTTATAATTATTGGACTGCCAGATGGGAAAAAATCTCCAACAGGACACAACTTTTGCAGAATGCGCACTCAGAAAAAAAATAATGGGAGACAACTCTTCCTTATTCGCATGGGTGTATCGATGCATAACACTGTTTCCTATAATGTTTCTGCTGTTTGGAGGGTGCATGTACCTTGTTCATGTGATTTTCAGCATTTCCGCCTGACCCAAAATGTAATTCTGGTGCAGCCACTACGTGTACGCTATCTCGCAATTGGGTTCATGCCATTATCCAAATTGAGCGTGTATTTTGTAAAGTAACCGATAATTTTGTCATGGATAACTATACTTAGTGTCATTACGACATAGAACAGTAAAATACTGGTGTGCCCGACATCAAAAATGTCTGACTGGACGATGTCTGTAGTGTGTACCTTCAACAGTGCGACATGTTGGGTAATTCATTGAAGAACTTCTTGTCAATTAAACACCAAGACGTGGGTCACCTTGAACTAGATGGAAATGGAAAGGTACCAGAGTAGCAAGTCAAGTCAGAATTCATAGTCTTTGTCATCTCATGATGGTCAATAGATCGACACCTTCCTAGGTTTGAGGAAAGATCAACAAGTACACGAATCTATATAGTCATGGCCTTGCATTATCTAATGGAATATTTTCCCTTAACTCAGGAATTACTTAATACCAAGTCTGTCAGACTTATATTTCAACAATATGAAGGCCTTGACAATAGTGCCTCGCATGAATGCTCAACCGATTACATATATGTAGAACCAGAAAAGGAGATGAGAGACATGTGGTACCCAGCAAGACGGCATGTCTCAGACTAGAGGAATGCGAGTTTGGTGGGATGGTAACACTACACCCCAAAGTAGGAACGGAATGCTTGCCCATCAGCGTTGCCTACTTCATAGCCAATAACAAACTAAAGGAGAGAGAACGTTAAATTTTATGCATGCTGAAGCTGAACAATACCTTTTCTTTGTCTTGGCGATAGCTGATTTGGCAATTTTAGCCTTTGGCCTGCCTTTCACTTGTTTTGACAGAGCTGGTGTAACTTCTGGGGACAATACCAAATCTTCCACTGGATCTCTGGCTACATCTTCCTGGGAACGTACAGACATGAGAACATACAAACCTACTGCTACTGCTGTCATACTTTGTGCCTTCTCAAAAATATTACATTGATCTGTCAAACACCGCATCTACTCGGGGCCGAAATGATCTGAATATAACTTTTAGGAAGATGCGTTTCCCAAATCTGTGAAAATCATACCCATGAATCCAGTCTATCAATGAAACCAATTTCTAGGTGAACAAAACTTATTAAGAGGAATTGCACAATCAGCTGAATTAAGCAGTATTCTATGTTGTACGTTGTAATTTTAGAATCTTTAACATCAATTTTCAAATAATCATTTTTGGGCTGTGTAGCTGATCCTACTTTTACATCAGCTGTGCTCAATGCATTACTGCTAATTGTCAAACAGACGTGCTATTAGTAGAGGAAGCTTGAATGAATCGAAGATATGCTCCGAAAATAAATTTCCAATGAAATTACTGCGAGGTATGCAGTTTTTTTTTATATAGATCCACACATCTGGCAGGTATTCCTCCAGTTACAGATAATACGAGCTTCCAAAAAAAGTATTCAGTGAGCATTCAGATTGATGCGCCAGTAGCTGGGGCTTTTTTTTAAATGTGAATAAAAAGGATACGGAAATGGTCGGTGCAGTGGTTCAACTAGGTTATATTCATACACTGTTAGCAGTTTAATACTGCAGTCCATGTCTGATGAACTATTTAATACAGCAGTGTGAATGGCTTCATCTTAAAGTCAGAGAAACCAATCTGAAATCACTGAAGAACTTGCACCCCTTATAAATTATATTCTTTTAGAAGTATTCAGGTGAAAAGTGGCAACTTTGAGATTAGACAATTTTGGGAAAAATCACTGAAATCAGCTAATTCACTGCAGAAGAGATTCACATCCCAAAGTTGGAAATACAATGACATGACAGGATGATTTCTTCTGCGTATTCAGAGACTGCAAGTGACCAAGAATGTTGTACAGTCACGAAAGGCAATAAACCTGTTCAAGAACATGCAGCTTCGCAAAAAGATCGAGCCCTTCAGGGTTGCACATCATTGGCAATGCACATCATTTAAAATAACAATACATTTATTAAAAAATATGATTTCAATATTAGTGATGTTGAGTTTGGATTGAAGTAGGAACTATATTATATAACTTCCAATAAAGACTACATTTTTTTTCGAAAGTAAGCTTACACATCCCATTGCATAGATCGGATAAATACATGTACATGTATAGTTAGGAAGAATAGGTGTGCAATTTGGAGCACGTTCTTGGTGTAACTTTGTGTGATGATATGTGAACAAACAAAGCTAATAACAATGCAATAGTTGGAGTAAATCTATCATTTCCAGTATGCAATAGGACACCAGCACTGTGGTAAATCCTCACATTTGTATGCAAATAAAAGAATGAACACAGGAAGGAAGCAATCAGAGATTGCTCAATTGTATGCCCCCCCTTCCACTTTAATCCGACACTGCCCCGCCATTGTTCTGTTCTTTATTGGTTGGTGGAGGCCTAATTTGGATAATTATAAAAATTCTGTTTCAGTCACTTTTTTGCCATGCCTCACATAATACATATTCCAAACATCAAGCAACAAGTGATAATACGATGCTTCGATGCAAGATGGTCGCCAGGGCTTTCGCCAAATCCGAAAATGTGACCTGGTTATGAGACCTACATTCCTTGGGAGTATATAGTGGTGAAATTATGAAGCGATCAGTGAATTTTGAATTTTGCACCCAATTCACTGTTTTGGGGCAATTTCATACTTCAGGACCTATGTTGTCTGCTTTGGAATGTAGAATAACATATAATATAGCCATTTTCCTGGTTCAAATCAGTTATGGACTGAGATCCAGCTTGGACAAATAAATATATCCCATTCACTTAGGTTTAAACAAAGGGCCATACCTCTTGAAAATATAACCGAAAACAGAGAAACTTCACTGACCACATATCATGCGTATTTCATACTTGTTCATACAATATTAACCGAGATCCAGCCCTACAAATCCCAATTCACAAAGATTTGAAGAAAAAAGGGACATAACTCTTGAAAATATAGGCGAAATGTGGAGAAACTTCACGCTGCACAACTACAGGGCACTGATCACATATCCTGCAAATTTCATAATTGTTCATACAATATTCACCGAGATCCAGCCCGGACAAGTTCCAATTCACAAAGATTTGAAGAAAAAGGGCCATAACTCTTGAAAATATATGCGAAACGCGAAGAAACTTCACGCTGCACAACTACAGGGCACTAATCACATATCCTGCAAATTTCATAATTGTTCATACAATATTCACCGAGATCCAGCCCGGACAAGTTCCAGATCACAAAAATTTGAAGAAAAAAGGGCCATAACTCTTGAAAATATACGCGAAACACGGAGAAAATTCACGCTGCACAACTACAGGGCACTGACCACACATCCTGCAAATTTCATAATTGTCCATACAATATTAACCGAGATCCAGCCCGGACAAGTCCCAATTCACGGAGAATTCAGGAACAAAGGGCCATAACTCCTGAAAATATAAGCGAAACGTGGAGAAACTTTACGCTGCACAACTGTGGGTCATTGACCACATATCATGCAAATTTCATACTTGTCCATACAATATTAATCAAGATCCAGCCCGGACAAGTCCCATTCACAGAGATTTCAGAAAAAGGGCCATAACTCTTGAAAATTATACCGGAACTCGGAAAAAAATCCACGCTGCACAACTACGAGCCACTCGCCACATTCCATGCAAGTTTCGATTCTGTCCATCAAATATTAACCGAGATATTGCCCGGACAAGAAATTCGGACGGACAGACGGACGGACAGACGGACGGACAAAGCGATCGCTATATGCCCCCCCTCTAGTTAGAGGGGGGGCATAACAATGACAACTGCGTTCAATCATACTGTAATGCTCCATAATAATGTGCACTGGTACTGAGACATCACAAACTTATTCAAACTCAGTTTTAACTAGAGGTTCCGCTTTGACCCTTGAGTTGCCGCTCTGGCATGAAGCCTATGCTGGTTGTTTTTTTAACAAAAACATACGTCTCCCCCATCCTCCCACCCTGCCTTGAATGGGCACATTATTTAAGGGAAAGTGCTATAAAATGAATGCAATAAGTATCTTAAACAAAGCTGCGTATCTAAAAATATTAATTACAAAGAAGCGATACAAGTAGATGAACGGATGGACAGACACCGGACACGGATGCATGCAAGTGAGGGGGCTATCCCACTGAAGCTTCCATCCAAGTGGGGTGAAATTCCGTCCAGTAGTTCTCAAGATATCTTGCAGACAAGGCCTGTATATACATGTACAAGTAGATGGGCGGACGGACGGACACCGGACACGGATGAATGCACGCACATACACCAAAACCTAATCAAATGAGGGGGCTATCCCAGTGAAGCTTCTATCCAAGTTTGGTGAAATTCCATCCAGTAGTTCTCCAGGTATCTTGCAGACAAGCCCTGTATATACATGTACAAGTAGATGGACGGACGGACGGACGGATACCGAACACGGATGAACGCATGCACACACACCAAAACCTAATCAAATGAGGGGGCTATCCCAATGAAGCTTCCATCCAAGTTTGGTGAAATTCCGTCCAGTAGTTCTCAGATATCTTGCAGACAAGGCCTGTATATACATGTACAAGTAGATGGACGGACGGACGGACACCGGACATGGATGAATGCAGACACACAAACCAAAACCTAATCAAATGAGGGGGCTATCCCACTGAAGCTTCCATCCAAGTGGGGTGAAATTCTGTCCAGTAGTTCGCAAGATATCTTGCAGACAAGGCCTGTATATACATGTACAAGTAGATGGACGGACGGACAGACACCGGACACGGATGAATGCACGCACATACACCTAAACCTAATCAAATGAGGGGGCTATCCCAATGAAGCTTCCATCCAAGTTTGGTGAAATTTCATCCAGTAGTTCTCCAGATATCTTGCAGACAAGCCCTGTATATACATGTGCAAGTAGATGGACGGACGGACGGGCACCGGACACGGATGAATGCACGCACATACACCAAAACCTAATCAAATGAGGGGGCTATCCCAGTGAAGCTTCCATACAAGTTTGGTGAAATTCCATCCAGTAGTTCTCCCGATATCTTGCAGACAAGCCCTGTATATACATGTACAAGTAGATGGACGGACGGACGGACACCGGACACGGATGAATGCACCCACATACACCAAAACCTAATCAAATAAGGGGGCTATCCCAATGAAGCTTCCATCCAAGTTTGGTGAAATTCCGTCCAGTAGTTCTCCAGATATCTTGCAGACAAGCCCTGTATATACATGTACAAGTAGATGGACGGACGGACGGACACCGGACATGGATGAATGCAGACACACAAACCAAAACCTAATCAAATGAGGGGCTATCCCACTGAAGCTTCCATCCAAGTGGGGTGAAATTCTGTCCAGTAGTTCTCAAGATATCTTGCAGACAAGGCCTGTATATACATGTACAAGTAGATGGACGGACGGACAGACACCGGACACGGACAGACACCGGACACGGATGAATGCACGCACATACACCAAAACCTAATCAAATGAGGGGGCTATCCCAATGAAGCTTCCATACAAGTTTGGTGAAATTCCATCCAGTAGTTCTCCCGATATCTTGCAGACAAGCCCTGTATATACATGTACAAGTAGATGGACGGACGGACAGACACCGGACACGGATGAATGCACGCACATACACCAAAACCTAATCAAATGAGGGGGCTATCCCAATGAAGCTTCCATCCAAGTTTGGTGAAATTCCATCAAGTAGTTCTCCAGATATCTTGCAGACAAGCCCTGTATATACATGTGCAAGTAGA
>JAVTVY010029731.1:0-12132 GCA_036873755.1 Hanleya hanleyi | reverse complement strand
GTATGTTGGGTGGACGTGGACATTCCTCAGAGTGAGCACCTTGCACCTTCTGGGGTTATAGAACCATCATACAGCCTCTTTTCGGAACAAAACATCAGACTGATACCTGGTATCATAAATACAAGGTTAAGTGGACAAAGTTTGAAGGTCATGAATTGCAGCAATGTTGAAGTAACCTTGTATCCTACGACCAGGCTGGGAACATGTCAATCCTACTATGATGCTGAAGTTCCAGACATGCAAAGATGTGCCACATGTCATGTGAATAGTGACAGTCAGCCAGCCTCTAAACAACTGCCAGATCATCTTAGAGATCTGTGGGAGAGAAGTACAACCCTCCTCAGTGAAGATGAGAAAGAAATGTTTGCTGCTGTCCTAGTCAAGTTTCAGTCAGTCTTTGCAAAGTCCTCAGCTGACCTTGGGAGATCTAAGGGAGTTGAACACAAGATAAATACTGGTACGGCAGTTCCTATTCGACAACCGCCTAGGAGACTACCTTTTGGAAAGTGGGAGATAGAGCGTGACGAATTACAGAAGATGAGCGACAGGGGTGTTATTGAGCCATCTTGCAGTCCTTGGGCCTCTCCTATCGTACTATGTACTAAGAAGGACGGTAGTATACGATTCTGTTTAGATTACAGAAAACTGAATTCCGTCACAGTTAAAGATTCATATCCGCTTCCACGAGTGGACGAATGTCTTGATGCGTTGGTTGGTGCAAAATGGTTCAGTTGCATGGATCTGAACTCTGGATTTTGGCAGATCCCCATGGCAAAGGAAGACCGAGAGAAAACGGCTTTTGCTACTAGCCAAGGCTTGTATCAGTTCACTGTGATGCCTTTTGGCTTAGTTAATGCCCCTTCAACATTTGAACGGTTGATGGAGGACGTCTTACGAGGTGTACAATGGCAGGATTGTCTGGTCTATATGGATGACATAATCGTGGGCGGTGAAACCATTCAGGAATCTATACGACGGCTTGAACGTGTATTTGAACGTCTGATGGAAGCAAACTTGAAGTTAAAGCCTGCGAAATGCATCTTCTTCCAGCAAAGTGTCAAGTTTCTGGGGCATGTGGTATCTTCAGATGGCATCCAGACTGATCCCGATAAGATCTCTTCCATTCAAACCTGGCCGGAACCAACCAGTGCCAAGGAAGTCAGAAGCTTCGTAGGTTTGGCCTCTTATTACCGCAAGTTCGTGAAGGGGTTTGCCACTATTGCCAGGCCTCTCCATAAGCTGGCAGAGAAGGGTGTTAAGTTCAAGTGGACTCCGGAGTGTGATAAGTCATTCCAGGAATTAAAGGCCATGTTGACATCAACTCCGATCTTGGCATACCCTACACAAGGTGCTCGATTTATCCTCGACACTGACGCCAGTGACCAGGCTGTGGGAGCGGTACTTTCCCAGGAACAAGACGGGTCCGAGCGAGTCATTGCCTACATGAGCAAATCACTCAATAAGCATGAAAAGGTGTACTGTGTAACTCGTAAGGAGCTGCTAGTCGTTGTTACTGCTCTGAAGCACTTCCACTCTTATCTCTACGGCCAAGAAATCATCCTACGAACAGACAATTCTGCTGTGAGCTGGATGAGAACCCTGAAACAACCATCAGGACAGACAGCCAGATGGCTACAAGAACTCGGAACGTACAACCTGCAAGTAGTCCACAGAGCTGGCCGTAGCCATGGCAACGCTGACGCCCTGTCCAGACGTCCCTGCAAAGCTTGCGCTCACCAACAGGAAATTAACAACACACTAAATGACCAGGAACCTTGTTCTAATGATCAACCTGCCCGCAATTCAGAACATGTGCTGTTAGAAGATTGTCACACATCAGCAGATCCTGGGGCAGTGAGGGTTTCAACCCGAAGTAAACCATCCGAAATCTCTGGGCGAATGAAAGACCATCAACTGTTGCTTGACGGGTGGAGCCCTTCAGAAATTAGGCACAAACAGATGGAAGACAAGGATGTAGGGCCAATCTTGCTTGCTTTAGAGGAAAAGATCAGTCGGCCTGCATGGTCTGAGATATCACATTTGTCTTCCCACTATAAGACCTTGTGGCGTCACTGGGACCGTCTGGAGATATTAGATGGCATGCTCTGCAGGAAATGGGTTGGTGACCGAGATAAAATAACGTACCAACTCATAGTTCCAGCAGTCCAACGTAACGACATCCTGAAGTATCATCATGACATCCCAACCTCTGGACATCTTGGCTCTGAGAAGATGCTGGAGAAAGTTAAGCAGTCATTCTATTGGCCGTGTGTCAGAGATGATGTGGAGAAGTACTGTACCACCTGTGACAAGTGTACAGCCAGGAAAACGCCAAAACCTGTTCGGGCTCCACTTGGGCAGTACATCAGTGGAGAGCCATTTGAGAGGGTGGCCATAGATGTACTTGGTCCTCTACCACTTACAAATGGGGGAAATAAGTACATTTTTGTGATGACGGATTGTTTCACGAAGTGGGTCGAAGCCATTCCTCTCCCAGACCAAGAGGCCAAGACTGTCGCCAGGGCTATGGTGAATGAATATATTTGCCGCTTTGGAGTTCCATTACAGGTTCATTCTGACTTGGGAACTAACTTTGAGTCGCAACTCTTCCAGGAGGTTTGCAACCTGCTGCAGATTGACAAGACCAGGACAACAGGTTATCGCCCCCAAGCCAATGGGAATGCTGAACGATTCAACAGGACAGTCGCGGCAATGCTTACCATGTACTGCGAGAAGCAGCAACGGCGATGGGATGAATTTCTTCCGCAGATACTTCTAGCATACCGATCTTCCAAGCATACCAGTACGGGTAAGTCGCCAAATATGTTGATGTTTGGTAAGGAGGTCACTTTGCCAGTGCAAGCCATCATAGGCAGGCCAGATTCTGAAGACGTACCTCGAAATGTGGATCAGTATCTCTTTGATCTTCAAGACAACCTACAGTTGGCCCACGAAGTTGCACGTAAAACTCTGAAGGCCAAAGCTGAATATAGGAAGAAGTACTATGATGCTCACTCGAAGAAACGCTCCCTGAAGGTTGGTCAGCCAGTTTGGTTGTATGTACCAGCTCGAAAACCGGGTGTTTGTAACAAACTTACCTGCAAGTGGAAAGGCCCCTATGTTGTTCTACGGAGGATTGATGATGTCAACTACTTGGTGAAGAAGTCTCCAAGACTGGAACCTAGAGTGTGCCACATTGACCGTCTTCTTGCCTACAAAGGAAGGAATCCACCAAAGTGGTATTCCAAGAAAGAGGGAAATTAAAATACTTACCTGTACTCACTTGAAACACTGATGTATCTTCAGCAAAACTGGTCTAAATAAATGTCTGAATGGAAAGTCCCAAAATGTCTTTGAGTTCTGCTTGTTTTATCTGATGGTTCGGTCGATGCCGGACTAGGAATCTAGTGAATTGTCAGAATATTGTAGCCGTGAGTCTTTTCATAGTCCACATCCTGGTAGATGTTCAGGGATGCAGATGCAGAGTCCATAAGAATGGCTGGTGAACGCGCGCACCAGGGCCTGAGACATACAGCCGGCAATGGGACTGATCACCCCATTAGCCCAACTGTAGTAGCGTTGAGACTGGCTGCAAGAGCAACATGTTCGATCTACGGATGACCGAAATGGAAATGTACGAAAAAGAAAATGGCTGACAATATAGACACCATTAGCTAAAAATATATTTTGATATGCCCTTGAGACTCAGACTGGCGAATCTTTAGAATGGTGGCTGAGATGAAGCTCACTGGATTTTCTTTAATTGATAGGGTAATTCGATTCCATAAACATGGGCAATGTCTGAATGACTGTTGTTGTCTTTGCAGAATGGCTGAGAGACGCCCAAACTTCGCCTGCTGGCTTTGTACATCTAGGTACACCAACAAGAGGGACCTACGGAACCACCTGGTTTCCCCGCCTCACAATCTGTTGGCCACTATATGCCCTTTCTGTGATGACGAGCGGACCTACCGGAGAATGCCAGACCTGAAAGCTCACGTCAATAAGAGCCACTCCGAAGAGGCACGTCGCCTGAGTCAGGGGTTCTGGAATGAACGAACAGGATTTTGGTTAACTTTAACCCCAGACGCACACCGCAAACTGGATGGATGCCCCCAATGGAGCGATTCCAATTCGTACAGAGCACGCCAATTAGTTCGAACGTGGGTGCAGAAGGGAACATCGTCACGAACAAAGGAGGAATGGGACGAGGGGTGGAAGAGGAACACCGAGTGGCAGAAGCATCGTTCCCCCCTCATGGAAGACGCCATCGTGCTGGACGATCCCCCATCCATTAAAGTGCCCCGGCTGCAGTACAGCCCAACCAACCCTGCCATCTCCTTGGACGTGGTCAACCTCCAGATGAAGCCAGGGGAAATCATCGTTGACCTGTCCAGTGGTTCAACAATGTGGTACCAGGCACAACTATCCACCTCTGTCTGCTACGATCAACGTGGTATGGCATCGATGACCAGAAAGTTGGCAGCCATTGACCGAACGAACATCCAGGAGCATCCGAGCGGTGAGGGAGAGGATATCCCCCGCAATAATAGTGGAGCGTGCAGCCGAGTTTGTGAAGTCTTGGGGGTAGATTTCCGGTTTTTAACATCCTTGAGGCGATGGAGACAACTCAGTGGTAGCGGTGCAGCCTGCATACCGAAGGAATCTTCCCTACAGCCATCAACATCATCCTTGGTGATGATTTACGAGGCAGTGACACCGACTTATGAGGCGGACCTTCCTACACCATCAGACACGGCTGCCATGTCATATGGCGCAACTACCGACATGACTGTGACTGAAGAACGAAGCCATCAGGAACACTGTCCACCCCCCACTATTCTACCAGTTCCTGCCACCAGTCATCTACCAGCAACACCTCTGGACCTCTCGGCATCAACCCCAAAACCATCGGTCAGCCCATCAGGCAGCAGTCCCGTCCCGGCAGTGAGATCTGTTATTGCTGTTCCCTCGCCGCCTCCGCCTCCACCTCCCCCTCCGCCGAATGCAAACTTGAGGATGATGGCGAGCTATGCAACACGGGCAAAGAAGCTGCTACGCTGGGGATGTATGCCCTTGTTACCACCAGCAAGGAGGGAATGGGAGCCAAGCGTTGTGGTTAATGTTACCTTGGGCACACAGTTGAGGCAATGGCCCCCTCCAGCCTGGAAAGATAAAATTCCTGATGAGAAGCTCTTGGCCTGGGAATTCCTTGCTATGTCTGTGGAAGAGTTTCTGACAGGGTCACCCAACCAGCTCCAACGGCCTGAGCTATTGGACAAATACAACATGCTGGGATTACCGGGAACAGACATCGCCCCTACACCGAAAAAGGATCGCGGTAACCCCACCACCATACTCCAGAAGAGCCGCTTGTACATGTACAAGTCAGTTGTACTGATTGCCCTTGGCAGGCTATTGCCCAGTAACAACCAGGAAAGTCTGCTACAGACCCTCGAGGCCGCATCCCAAATGAGAGATAAATCTACTGATTTCCTGGTTGACGTGATGAATAGAAGAAACGTCCGGCTCCGACTGGAACCCTGAAAGGAAGAAAAATCCTGTATTACAATCTGGATTATAAATATGTTCGTAATTTTTGAACTGTAAATTCAGGAGAATTTGATTATTAAGGTGGGGAGCGTGTAATCCAGGTGCCCCTGATTTTACCTGATTAGTTGTGTTCTAGTGTTTTACAACAAGCTTGCTCATCGTGGAAATATATTTGAGTCTATGCATTAATTTCTGTGACATTCCGTATATGAACTGTTGTACCTACTCAGGAATTTGGTATTGTGCATGCATCACATTGCCAAACTTTGACGACACGAAATGAACACGTTTCTGGGTCAGGTTGTGACAGTCGGTTGACCTGAACTTGTGACTTTATTCTTGTTTGGACATTAAAATTATAGTTACTTACCAGTGATATGTGTACCCCTGCAGCATTATTTCATCATGCCAGCGTATAAAACATTGTGAACCCGGAGAACTTGACAATTTTGGATTTACTGACAGCCTGTCTGTACCGCTTACAGATCCCGCCATCTTCGTCTTTTGGTCATGTGACCAAATGTTACGTTGATATTTTTGGCAATTACTTATTAATTGAAGAACTTCTGGTGTTTGCTGTTAATTACTATTAGGTAATTAATGTTAATTAGATTTTTCAAACTATTGTGATAGCAGTTTGGATGTATTTTTAGTCGCACTCTATTTTCGTGCGTATGTTTCCCGGGTTTGTTCACAGCTTTTCTCCCGAAGATTTAGGTGAGTGACGTCAGTCAGCGGGAAATACAAATACAATCCTGCTTATCTATTGTCTGAACGTGATGATTGACTGCATTAATATTTAGTATAACTATTCTGGCTTTATGGAAAATATGTAAAATAAATCATAAATTTCTGTTTTATAGCTATTTCTTGAGAAATAGATGCCTCCCCCCTTTTGGCCGCTTTACTTGTGGAAAATATTATAGTGCATAGGCGATATAACATGCCAACACCATGCCAGCATTTCACCAGCAGGCTGCCGGTGAAACGTTTTCCGTCAGAATTACTTTATAAAATTATTCTATGTGATTTTATTGACCATTTCTAAATCTTGAACAACTCGGCGTCCGAAATATTATTAAAGTGTTATTAAATTCTGTATAATTACCTTGAAATCACGGATTGTTGTTTTGCAAATAGTTCTGTCGCCAGCAACCTGGCCAGCATGCTGGCGAGGCGGCTGGTAAAACTAAGCATTTTCATTGGTTGGATCGGGTCATGTGACCCCCAATCGGAGGTAATAAATAGAGGCGCAGACTGACAATATGGCAGATAGTGATGTAGCAGGGCTGAGTGCACATCGTAGTGGCACCACATATTCGGCATACTGAGGTATACGAATTGCATTGGAAGCATTATAGGGATATCGCAGTTATATTAAATTAATATAGCTGCAATTAATAAATAGTCCTATTCCTATAATACTCCATATGATTTTTGGAAATAAAACAAAAACCAGCATTTGCCAGTGGAAATTACTACAGCTATCTCCCACCATTCTAAGGTCACGCCACGTCTGATGTAGGGTTAAATGAAATTATAATACAGCTTACCAGCCATTGATGTGATTATATTCGCCATGTGTATATGTTATTCTGGAGTGAGCCGGTGCTGATACTTGTCTACTTGTCAAGCCAATTAGTAATGGAAAATTGACGGCTTATCACCACCCGGATTATTTTAAATTATACTGTGTCATAATAATACACAGTTATTTCCCTGGGATATTATTGGTGTGACGTGTTATTGGATTTAACTTGAGCAACGCCATCACTACAAGTGAGACAACACGTGTAATTTACCAGACTCCACAGGATCTACTGAGAAGCGAAATGTGAATACCCTGAGCATACAATCCAGTTTATTCGATCATACAGGCCAATGTGAATTTATGCAGAGTGCAGCGCTACATGGTACAGCCAGTGTATTCGTGATATTGGTCATGATTTGAGTGGAGTGGATCTGTCAATTATATTCCGGTCAATTTATATACATATTTTTCTGTGATTTAAATGTTACCAACTTACTTGATCATTCGTTCAATGGAGAATAAATGAAATCAACTTTGAGCTGTTGTTGAGTTTCAATTACCCTACCTAGCTTACACGGGCTTCGTTTTACCGGTGTAAAAGAGATTACAGACTGTACAGTCAAGCCAAGACACAGGTTACAGGCAGTAAAGAACAGACAAGCCCAAAGACAAGATACAAGTTACAGACAGTAAAGAAAAGACAAGGCACAGCACAGACAGACTTCTTCTCCCGAGAAACGTCGATAAACCGTGGAATCTACAGACCTGCGACCGGGTCGCAAAAGGTCGCAGAGGCTTGCGACCGGGTCGCAGAGGGTCGCCATCGACAGTCTACATACAGAAATGGTGCTATAACGGTACCAGATGAAATAATAGCACACTATATACCCAAGTAGTTGTCCTGACGGCCACGGATGGTGAGCTGTACGTGGTTCTTACCTAAGGGGTCGTCGTGAGGTTGTGCAGTCACAGGCCGTGCCTATAGACGGGTCGCAGCAGCCGGAAGGGTTGAGACGCCGTGCTATACTTACCTGTGCGGGAAGCAGACTGGTGAGCTGACAAGTTAGGGTCAGGCTCCGACGACTTGGGGGTGAAGAAGACGACGGGCTGCCACATCCGTGGGGAGGCTCCAACGACTGGGGGTATATATTGAGAGAGCGTTACAGCCGTGACGTTCCAACGACTGGGTGCCATCTCTTGAGAGAGCGTTACAGGCGTAACGTTCCTACGCCTTGGGGTGAAGAAGACGACGGGCTGCCACATCCCTGGGGAGGCTCCAACGACTGGGTGCCATACATTGAGAGAGCGTTACATCCATAACGTTGCGTTACATCCATAACGTTCCAACGACGGAAGAGAAGGGCCAGCAGCCAGGCCGCCCTTATACCCAGAAGAGAAGGGCCAGCAACCAGGCCGCCCTTATCGCGGGCCCATGCCAATTTAAAGCACTACATATAACTGTAAAATTATATGCATACACTCTGATATTATTTATATATAATATTAAGCTTATATGCACACACTCTCATTGGTATATAACATCAAGCTTATATGCACACACTCTCATTGGTATATAACATCAAGCTTATATGCACACGCTTCCTTATATGAGGTGCATATAACATCAAGTTTATTTGCATACACTCTCCTAGTGTCTGTACATATATGTAAATATCATTCTACTGCATAACGTTACATCTCCTTAGACATTCTGTCTAAGCCACGCGGTTCTACGCTATTATCTGTAATCGCGTATACTATTTGTGCAGAATATACCGTAATAGACCTTTACATTAGCGTCAGTCATCCTTGTAGGGTTGTGATCATCTCTTCGATCCCCGGATCTTTACTAGTGAAGGGGCTAACTACGGTGACGGCCAGAATGCCAGTGGGCAATCCCGGTTATTGATTCGTTTTCTCGTAAACACCACGACTGGTCCTGCTCGTACACGTTACATACGTATGATCGTACCATGCGTTCGGATAATGCCGTGATCTGGCTATTTGGGTTTCTATATGCCGGAAAAGAAAAAAAAGTTCAATAATTTCTGTGAAATAGATACCCTTGCCAAATGTATGTATTATTTATTGCGAATAGATAGAACAAGCAACATCGTCCCGGGAACGAGATCTACTAAAGATCGGTAAAATATTCCATCAGCGTTACGAAGACATGGACAAACGACCTTTCTTTATGAATAGCTGGTTTTCTCTACGCCGCAAAATGCACAACAAACGTATTTTCTGTCAAATATATCTTCTGGACAAAAAGGTTCATACAAGCAATGTGTTTGTACTCCATATGCGTATATTTTTTGCACCCATAAAATTGGAAAATTGATCATTCAGTTTCTGAGAGATAGTTCCTGGGCTCGTCTAAAACAATGTCATAAAGCCCTGTCCAATTAACACTGCAGGTTTCTTCTTCAATAAATAATAAATGTCAATTCCGCAGTTTTTTATTATCATTTTGCCCACTGTGACATTTTTTGCCCAGTGTGATATATCACAAAATATATCAGTTATAATCTGAGAGAGCTGTTTCAAATTTTATCCATTCAAGTTGACATGACAATTTGATTGGAATTCAGCCCGATAGGTCGCATAGGTGTGGCGCGGGATAGGGTGGGGCGAGAGACCTGGGGTTTTCGCTACCTGAGATTCCATGGGCCAGGCTTGCACCCTACAGTAGAATGGGTCGACTGCGCATGCGCGATGAGTAGTGCGCGATGAGTAGTATAGAAAGGGCACGCGATCTCCCTATCCCTATAAACTAACCCATGGGGGTGAATGAACCCATGGGAGTGAATGTGCCATGGGGGTGAATGGGCACTCGTTTTCTGATAATCCAGAACATTTTGTTACTAGAGAAAACATTTTGTTGAACAATCAAACTCAGAGACAGCTCAAATTCAATCTCAAGCTAGATCAAAACCTCCTCTACATTTTATCCAAGGGGTTTCAACTCTGAATTCGACTTTGTTCTCATGGAAATTTCGGGAAACCAAGCACGACAGGGACAAAAGATAAACCCATTCCAATAAGGCCCCTCCCCAAACGAGGGTGGCCTTAACTAGAGGTTCCGCATTGATTTGAGTTGCCGCTCTGGCATGAATGCTCGTTCTTCTTGTTTTCAGCAAAAACATACGGCTTCCCCGACTTCCCAACTTGCCTTAAGTGGGCACAGTATTTATGGAAGTTAGCTATGAAATGAATGTGGCAATAACATTAAGCGTAACATTAAGTTTGGTGGAAATTCCGTCCAATGAAGCTTCCATCTATGTTTTGTGAAATTCCGTCCATTAGCTCACGAGATATCTTACAGATATTTTAGGCCTATACATACATGTAGAAGTAGAAGGACGGACGGACGGGCGGACGCATGCATGCACTCACACAAAAATCTAATTGAAACCTGAGCCGATGAAGTACCCCGACGTTGAAACTACTGATTTGGCTTGGAACCATAACGTTCAGTACGTGGCATGGACAACAATCCAAAACTACATCCAGTGCCGAGATATCCACAGTTACCTAAATTTGGCGCGGCCCCCAGATGGCACAACCTACAGGTAGATCGACATGAAAATCCCAAGTGAGATCTTGAGTCAAGGTACCCACATATCAAATTTGCAAAAAGAAACGTTCAGGTTTTCAGACGTTATTGTCCGAAAATTTCTAACTTGGCCCTCAGGTGGCGCCACCTATACGTCGATTCGTGTGAAAAACAATCACAAGCGAGATGTTGAGGCAAGGTACCCACATAGTAAATTTGGAAAGAATCTGTTCAGGTTTTGAGAAGTTATTGTCCAGAAAAAAACAGAAATTTAACTTAACTTCCAGGTGGCGCCACCTATACACAGATCAGCGTGAAAGTCAATTCCAAGCGAGATCTTGAGGCAAGGTATCCACATACCACATTTGAAAAGAATCTGATCATTATTTCAAAAGTTATTGTCCGGAAACAAAATTTTAAATTGGCCCTCATGTGGCGCCACATAAAGGCAGATCGACGTGAAAAAGAATCCCAAGCGAGATCTTGAGGCGAGGTACCCACATACCAAATCTTAATACAAGTCTTTCTATAATCGTAGTAACCGTCTCTGTTTGTTTGTTTGTTTGTTTGTTTGTCCGCTCCTTACGGCTACAATTTGTATCGAAATGTCATGGAACTTCGTCAGGACTGTATTCGGGGTAATTGTTTAACCTAGAAGAGAATAAAGTTCAAAAATGGTATCTCACGCCCACTGGGCCGCAAAACTTTGTCAGAATGGCTATGGGATTGGGGAAAGTGACTAATTAAACTATCACTGCAATATATCACAAAATTTCGATCAAATCACTCGAATCCTGCATATAACTGTGTTTTCAACCCTCAGTACGTGGATTTCTATTTAAAGAAACCCTCCATTATTCCACCTCTTGGAATTCATATGAAACCACACATTGTAGCAGCTGGTATTAATCTTAATCAAAGTTTACCTAACAAGCTCTTACCAATTGCCCTCAAGTGGATGAGCAGCATGAGTTTTGTACCATGTCTGTTGCCACGAGGGGAAGATTAATTTCCTCTGCATGATAACTGTACATCTATAGTGACACATGTCCATCTAATCGTATCGTAGTTAGTTATATCGTCGCTATATAGCCGAAATATCGCCGAACGCGACGTTAAACCCTAACTCACTCACACACTCCACCATAGCAGTTAGCTAAACCAGAAGTAGATATTACACTAACGAAATATAAAAAGGCAGACACGAGCCAGCTCGTGTATACACAAGAATTTGGCCTGCCTGCTGAGAGAAAAATACAGATCGCATCAGGCTATTTATACAAATGGTTCTAAAGATGGTGGGAGAGTAGCATGTGCTACTTTTTTTAGTTCCAAAACTAAAACCTGTCGACTGCCAGGTAAAAGTTCGATATTCACTGCAGAAGCAAAAGCTATATTGTCGGCTTCGGAAGGTATTGGGTCCACTAAAAGGAAAAAAATGTCATATTCTCAGATTCCCTGTCAAAAATTCAAGCGATTAAAAGTGGAACTT
>JAVTVY010029730.1:0-13171 GCA_036873755.1 Hanleya hanleyi | reverse complement strand
ATAATGTCAGTGGGTTCGGCAATGCTGCAAACCGCCGTTCAAATATATCCAACATTACCCAACTATTTAAACCCCATCAACGGAGACATCGCAGCCATGGTTGGCGAAAGTTTAATAGTTCGATGATTCACGATCATATCACTTTAAATTACTTAGTGGGTTTGACTAACACACCCAATAGTATACATAGTTTGCGTACAGTTCTGTATGCATTACCTCTGAGAGCTTTAGATCAAATAGCCAGAGATATACAACAATCTGCGTCTTCAGGGAATATAATACCATCAAAAATCATTAAAGTATGTCAAGATATAGCGTATTTTCGGTTGTATCGTCCAGTGAACATAATCGAAACCTCTCAAGATCGGCTTTTCTTGAAACTCGACTACTTAGATAAAGGACTGGACATCATTAATTTACCTCGAATCCTGAATGATCCAGAGGTACGCAACGCTGTGCCAAACTATTTTAAGTTCACAGAACCTCCTTGCATTTCATATAAGTACACTAAATCTATAGCCACCAAAATATTCAATTACTCCAATGCTGTCAAGGAGTTTGACTGAAACTTATACATGTCAAGAGGCTATAGTTGTGATTGTGAATTGTCGAACTTTATCTATACACCATGCAAACATATTGTGACTGGTGACCTTGATGTGGTGAGTGATAAGGATCTGAAATTACTCCTGATGAAAGGACCTAAATATAGAGAGCCGAGAAGAATAAATCTGAAGGCCGACCAGAAGATAGTCCACTCTGCATTAGAACAGTACGTTATTGATTGGTCTAAGTGAGAAAAAGTTGAACCTACAATACTCGCTGATTGGCTGGACCTCACCAAGAACAATGTCCTTGAAACAATCCGCTATATTGACAGAAATACTCTTCCCCAAGCAAAACAAGTACTGAGAAACCTCAATTCGCAAGAAGTTCTAGCAAATCTCCAGAGTAAATTCGTCATAGTACCAGCAGACAAAGCTCCGAATAATATAATATTCATATGTAAATATTACTATTACCAGGTGCTGGTTAAAGAATTGAGTGTAGACATATCTTCATTAAACACGTCTACTTACTCCCAAACTGCATTTACTCTGGAAGATTTATTTAACAATCACAAAAAGTTTCTCAGGGAAAGAGGTATTTGTCTTCCAACCAATCATAACGACATACCAAAATATACTGGACTCCCAAAATGCATAAATCACCATACAAAGCTAGATTCATAGCTGGTTCTAGAAGCTGCACCACCAAGCTTCTTTCAACCCTATTGACGAGGGCCCTTCAGGAGGTAAAAGCATTTTGGGAAAGGTATTGCGCCACTATTTCTAAGAACTCTGGCGTTGAATGTATGTGGATATTGAAAAACTCAAAATGTCTTACGGAAGAACTTGATGCTAAAGGTCACATACCGTACAGACATGTATCCACATGGGATTTCTCGACTCTCTATACTACAATCCCTCATCAGGACCTTATTGACCGTCTAAGTTCATTAATAGTATCTGTGTTCAAGAAAACTGATCGTAGATATATTAATGTCGGAAGCCATAAAGCATTCTTTAGCTCGACTACATACAAGAGATATCATTCATGGGATGTTTCTTTGTTTATAGAGTTGCTTGAATTTCTCATTAAAAATATCTATGTGAAATTTGGCAACACAATATATCAGCAGCATATAGGTATTCCAATGGGTACTAATTGTGCACCCCTGTTGGCTGACTTGTATCTGTTCTCTTATGAATATGACTATATGCAGGCGCTTTCAAAAACCGATCCATTCAAAGCCCGTTCCTTCTCATTCACCAAACGCTATATAGACGATCTTTTCGCTGTGGATAATCACTATATAAATGAAGCAGTGAAGGATATATATCCACCTTCACTGGATTTGAAGGAAACTACAGATAGCCCTACAGGCACATCTTATTTGGATCTCTATCTCTACAAAAATGAAGCGGGCATTCTCTCTTGTCGACTTTATGACAAAAGAGATGATTACAATTTCGACATCGTAAACTATCCCTATCTGGATAGTAATATTCCAGTGGGACCTGCATATGGCGTATACATATCTCGCTTAGTAGCATTTGCTAGATCCTGTGTTAAATGTGTTGATTTTAATCAACGTCACAAAACATTGTTGCAGAAACTTATAAAACAGGGCTATTCCACCAAGCGCCTCCACTCAAAGTTTCTCAAATTTGGCGATACATATCGCATGCTGATAGCAAAGTACGAACGTAGCGTGCAAGATCTATGGCACTACGTTTCGTAACTTGTGTCTAATTCCGCTTAACCCGGGGCTAGGGGCCGTATGAACACATGTACTTCAATATCCTCATGGTGCTCATATGAACAGTCACAATCAAAGCGTGACTGAGATACATCTTTTTTGGATAACGACTCTAAAACGAATATTACGGATTAAGAATACTGATCAGCGATACGGATTTGATATTTTTGGAACATCATGATGTCTTGCCGGCATCATTGAAAACTGTTGACCGCTTCTCTCTTGCAGGAAACAAGCCTATGTTTATGTATACTATGATTGTCTTTTTGAATTTGGTGCTAATACTGTTATATGGAAAATGGAATAGGTCTTCGGATTATGGACGCGGATATTCTCTAATGGACGACGGCTGGATTATGAATGACGGACTAGACTCTTGTAAGTGCAAAGGTAATTCAGGCAGGTCATGCCAGCTGATAAAGAGAAGTAATTAGAGTGTGATGTATTAACATCACCAAACACAAGAGATATATGGCTGTTAGATTCTTGGTATGTGCTTTAGAATAGGTTAACCAGAAGACTATACTGTGAAGTCATGTGGCTCTGTCAGTATGTCGGCACCTGTTCCCACTTCCCTTATATGCGTTGTAATTTTTACCTGCTCTTGCTGTTGTTGTATATATGTTAAACCTGTATATGGGGAGATTCGTCCCCGAGGCCCGCCCCCTGTACAGACCTTTTAGTCTTTGATATATGTTGGCATTGTGGGAAGTTGATGCTGGGTGGACATTGGGCCTTACAGACTAGTCTTTTGTGTTAAATGCCGTCATTTTCCTCTGACGACGATACAGCTCACCAATCCCCAGTGTACGAGTTGTCACAGCGACACAGCTCACCAATTACCAATATACGAGTTGTCAGAGCATTTCCATCATAGCTCTTTAAATTTGTATCTAATACCGCTTATGCCGGTGCTAGGGGCCATGTGGTCATATCATCCAAGTTGCCACATGAACAGGTACAATAAAATTGTGCATGAGATACAACACATATCACGAATCGTTAGATTCTTGGTATGTGCTTTAGAATAGGTTAACCAGAAGACTATGTGGCTCTGTCAGTATGTCGTCACCTCTTCCCACTTCCCCTATATGCGTTGTAATTTAGTGTATCTCGGTAAAATTATTGTCACGGTACATTTACTGAACATTTGTGTCATGTACCTTTCATGTAAAAGTGTTCACCATATGAAATAGAAATGCGCACAAAGGGTAGGCGGTTGGCCTAGGTCAACACATTTAACTCTTCTCCCTCCCCCCCCCCCCCTTCAAATTACATCATAAAACCCACCCCATGCAGATTTCAGCTTGCAGCCGTAGATTTTTGGGGTCCTGGAACAATCACAAATCAGCATGCAAAAGATAATACTTTTGTCACAAATGTAAATAGCTTCCGATTTTTTTACGGTAAGCTACTCGACTAGTTGAAATAATCCAACTAACTCCTTGAAGTGCAGGCAGGGGGTCAAGAGCCATGTAATTTGTTTAGTTTCACAGTATAATTCACTCTCTGTTATCAAATTTTCTCATGAAGGATCTCTAGTGAATTTGTGTTAATGTACACACATTTTATATATTACGTGGACCCATCTACAACATTAATAAAGCTGAAGTTCATAGGCGAGACAGAAAATAACAGACGAGCCAAATTCCTTATTCATTATGAAAGCGACAGGATAGATAATGTCCTCTGCATTATTTGTAAAATATATAACCTTTTCAGGGGTCGATACTTCATGTGGGAATTATTGTCCTTTGTCTTTGTGTCGTTGAAAAGGCACAAGTCTGGACACATTGTTTTCCCCAGACTTGGCTATTGTATGCATTGTCTCGTGATTCTTATGAACCTTTTCAGGAGGAGAAGTTAGAAAATGCACCCTTCAGCAGAAAACGTCAAAACTTCTGTATAGTTTACAATATATAAATCCTACAGGACCCATTTCAAAGAAACAGGTCTTTGGATTGTGAACCTTTGAAATCTCTTAATAGACGAACGCTGCCTAATGAATGACGGATCTGATGCATCTATCCGTATCATTCGATGGATTGGAGCTATGATTGGTTCATCTCATTGCGTCAAATTGTATACATATACCTCCTACTTTCAGTACACGTACAGTTTTGGGGTTAGAAATTCTGACAATGATAAAATGACAAGTATATTGTGCATACCAAATAACATCATCATGAAATCTAATATTTTATTAAGTGTTCGTGAGTTAATCGGGTAAGACCGATAATACATCGCCTGATCATGGCTTGATCGAAACGTTCCTGGCTACTCAGATGAATATATCTTAGTTTCCTTGAACCTCATGAAGTTGGATCTTATCCACTGCATCTCATAAATATTTTAACAGCTTTCTCAGATAAGCACAACTAGAGGGGCTGAAATCGCTATTTTGGGATTCCACTAGGATCAGCCCCAGAGGATATACGTACATGTGGTTCACTTCTACTTAACGTGATAACAGATGTATTACAACACATATAAGGGAAGTGGGAAGAGGTGCCGACATCTTGACAGAGCCACATGTCTTCACAGTATAATCTTCCGGTTAACCATTCTAAGGCACATACCAAGAATCTAACGATTCGTGATAGGTGTTTTATCTCAGGTACGCTTTTATTGTACCTGTTCATGTGGCAATAGAGGCCCATTCAGTCGAATGGACCAAGCAAATGACCTTGGCCATGCATGTGTTCTGCATAGAGCTGGTACAGATGATCTTTGGGGTTAAATTTCCCAAGTTACATTTGCGAATACAATTTCAACAAGACGAAACCCTGAAAAAAATTCCTTGTTAAATTTAAATTATTTTTATGTACGGCATAACATTTTTGATAGCCAGAGATTCATGACATCCTTTCAAGAAAACTCTCTAAGGCAACCTCATAAGTGTATCCATAATGTGTATAGAAGCTCAAAAACAGAAAAGAACTGTGAAAATGACATCTGAGCAAATGTAAGAAAGACAGAAAATGTTTTACTTCACTAATATAGACTTTGCGATCAAAATTTAGCAAAAAATAGGAAACCAAATAATCTGCAGTTGCTGAAAGATTTGAGAAATATTTTCTTCTGCTAGATTGACAAAGTATCACCAACGGTATTACTTTTGCTTAAGTTTTTTTCTCAGTATTATAACTGGACCATCAGACAATACGGGACTACCTATACCCCGTTAGAAGCATACTGGAATCCAGGACATTTCTCCCTGGAGACATTCCCCCTTCATATTTCCCCCTTCAGACGTTTCCCCCTGTGGACATTACCACCTTCAGACATTTTCTACTGTGAACATTTCCGCCTGCGGACATTTTCCCCTGCTATATAAAGATAAAATAATGATAAAAACAATTTGGAGCATTTTTCTTCTTTTTTTCCTTATATACATTTTCAATGAGCTCAATTTGACATGATTGCTAAAATACTATTAACAAGTTTTGTATGACAAAATTGTAACAAAGTTACAACATTGAGTTTGAAGATTTTCTTTGCATCATATTAATTTAAATTTGACATGATTTCAGAGAATAATCCATGGTTTTACAAACTAGACTTTTTACTTGATTTCTATAACTAGGTAAAAGCTATTGTTTGGTTTGTTATTTTTATCCTGTGAGTTAACCTAGCTGTTGCCTGAATAGAATCGGTGGGCGCTTGACACAAGGAAAGTCATTATTGTCCCCGCCGCAACGCGACCGGGGACTTTAAAATGGTTCTTGCTTCTTTGTGTTCGTGGATGTCCGTGGATGTCCGTGTACAAATGTATGTTCATGGATGTCTGTTTGAATTTTCCTCAAGCGATAACTTCCAAAGGATTTGTAGGATTCGTCCGAAATTCGGCATACGCATTCCTTGCGACAAGACACCAGATGATACTGCATTTCAGCAACATCTGCCTCTGGCGCCACTGGGTCAAAATGGTCCTACTTCATTCTGTTCGTAGAAGTCCGTTCCTTGGGACAGGACACCTGCTCAGTCGTTGCTATTGCGTTTCACCAACATCTGCCTGAAGGTGTCGCTGTCCGTGGATGTAAGTTCAAATGTTTTGTAAGCAATAACTTCCAAACGCTTTGTTGGATTTCCACGAAATTCAGCATACGCATTCTTTACGACAAGACGCTGGTTGCTACTGCATTTCAGCAACATCTGCCTGAAGGTGGTTTCACTTCTTCGTATCCGTTCCAGTTAAAAGGGGTCTTGCTCTCTTTGTGTCCGTGGATGTTTGTTCAAATTCTTCACACGCGATAACTTCCAAAAGCTTTGTCGGGTTCCCCCGAAATTTGGCATATACGCTCCTTGTGACCAGACGTGGGTATTCTCGGGTTTGAATGTTGCTTGTAGAGTCATATGGTTGCTTTTCAGTCGCCAGATGTCAATTTTTCCCACCTCTCGCATATCGTTCTAATTTGGTATTGCGTTTCAGCACGATTCACCTGAAGTTGGCGACGCTGTATCCTGTTTCAATCTTCTGTGCATGTCCGTGGTTTCCATTGAAATTCTTCACAAGCGGTAACTTCCAAATGCTTTGTCTAATTTCTTCAAGATGTGGCATGTGCATTACTTGTGACAAGATGTTGATTGGTGTTGCATTTAAGAAAGATCTGCATGTAGGTGGTGCCACTGGGGTTCTTTCCGTTCTTTTGTGCTGCAAGCGATAACTTTGAAATGTCGCTCGAAATATGTTTTCCGGGTAATAATTTGAGAACTGCTCTTCGAATTCTTCTCAAATGCATGCGTATACATTGTCCCTCGCCATGGGATGGAGTTTATCCTCTTCTGCTTACAGGTGACGCCACCTGATGACAAAATGTGAAATATTTTTTGTTCTAGCTGCGTGCTCATCGGTTTTTCCCAAATTTAGCACGCATCTACCATGCCAGTATTTGTTGCATGGGATTGCCTTTCACACAGTTGCACTAGCAGGTAGCGCCAAACTGGTGGCAAAATCCCAAATTTGTTTCTGGGTATACCATGACATAAGATGTCGCTAGAGATTGCGTTTCGCCCACTTCCGATTATAGGTGGTGCCACTTGGTGTTAAAATCAAAATTTGTTTTCATCCATTAACTTGAGAAGTGCTCATCGGCATCTCCTCAAATTTAGCATGCATGCATCATGTCAGGAGATGTTGCGTGGGATTGCCTTTCGCTTACTTGTACTTACAGGTGGCGCCACCTGGTGGCGAAATACCAATGTGTTTCCGGGTAATAGCTTGAGAACCGCTCATCAGAATCTTCTTAAATTTGGTTTGAATATACCATGACACAAGATGTCGCTTGAGATTGCGTTTCGCCCACTTGCACCACCTGACGTCAAAATCTAAATTTGATTTCGCTCATCGGATTTTTCTTCAATTTGGTATGCAGATGCCATGTTATGGTATGTCCTTTGGGATTGTAATTGGCCTGTTTCTACATATTGGTGGCGACACATCGTGAAAAAATAAATAAAAAAATCTGGCAATAATTTTACAACTGCTCATCGGATTCTTCTCAAATTTGGTATTCATAAGCCATAAGAAGTCGCTTGCGATTGTGTTTCGCACACTTGTGCCTACAAATCTAAATTTGGTTTCCGGGCAATAACTTGAAGACCCCTCTTCAGATTCTTACCAAAGTTCGTATGCTGATACTTGTATCATGCCATGAGATGATGCTTGGGCTTGCGTTTCGTCCACTTGCACCTACTTGTGGCGACACCTTTTGGCAACTTTAAAATATGGTTTCCGGGGAATAGGTGGAGGATGCCTTCAGATTTTCGTCAAATTTGATTTGCATATAATATGTCTTGAGATATCACTTGGGATTGCTTCTCGAGTTTATCTTAAGACCCTTCCGCATCCAACGCCTCCAAAGTAGCAGTTGCCTCCCCATGTATATCCCCTGAGACCGACAATGCTAAAAAAATTTGCTGCCATTTCGGCGGGGGACGCAGCATCCTCTGGCTGCTTGTTTGGTCTGTCATGGTATTGTAGTCTATTATTAGATATTGTGGATGTTTCTCGAATAATAGGGCTGACGTAAGCTTGTTTACGTACTATTATGAGGGTTATTCATTTGGAGCTTCCTCGAAGATTATTGTAAACTGTATTTAGGTCGGATGATGTGGTAAAGCTGTGTATTCTAGAAGTTTCGTAATTGGAAAAATGATCTGGAATGCCTCATAGAGTATAAATAGCGCATCATTCAGTGAACCAAGAGGAAATTCAAACTGGCTTTTATGTGGGTCTGTTATACTTTGTTACCTATCTGTTCGCGGCTATCTGATATTGGACATCTACTGGGACTGTGAACAACTGAGCAGTGTTGGATATCCATTATACAGAAGTGTGATTTGACTTCGTCAACAAGTACTGTAAATTATACACTGGTATAGCATTGAACAGTAAGACTATTTCACACATTTATTTGTTGTATCAACCTTACTTAAATTGTATATGATTTTAGTATTGTAAATAAATATTTAATTGTTAATCCTTGACTTCACACATCTTTCTGTTGCGTTAAAGTTGACGTAACAGGTCTTTAAAACCAGATTTGAGTACCATTTAACAAACCTCACGCCTTAAATATCGTCAGCAGAATCAATAAGTGGTTGACATTAGTTAAGTAATTGTTCAGTTTTTCTTTGAGATGTATTTATCACTGTGATAGCGGTGTTAATCATGTCAAATTATAGACAGAAAATTATACTTTCCATAACTCAAACATGTACTAGCACTAAATAGTTACGTAACATGGACATCTTATGTATAAAAACTATAATTCCTTTGTCACGTTGTGGTAGTTATTAACTTAACACACATTCGTACGAATACAAGAATATACAGGAAGGGGAAAATGTCCGAAGGGGGAAATGTCTACAGGAGGGAATGTCCGAAGGGGGAGATTCCGCAGGAGAAAATCCAGTGGAATTTTTCCTCAAGGGTGGGGGAATGTCACTTTTTTAAAAGAATACACTGATGGAAAGGAGGGACGGTACACAGATTGAACGATGAATTACATGTGATCGTTTTATATAAAAATGATAAGGAGAGAGAGAGAGAGAGAATTAAGGTTTAATGTCGCGTTCAGGAATATGTCAGCTATATAGCGACGATCAGACCAAATTCTAAGTACTCAAGTCACTAACTTATAGTAATCCAACGAATTAAAACATACACACATTAAAACTTATGTAACAGACCGATTTCGCTCAAATAACCCAGGATGCAATCCTCCCTCCCTTAACTATTGGCAATATGCTGTTTAGGCGACCCCAACGACTAATCCCGATATGCCCGACTCAGGATCTGTAGTACTCCGCAGGATCATTGAAAATTGTTGAACTCTTCTCTCTTTTAGGCATATTTGCAGTTGAAGTTAACTTTCGTACTAAAAAAGTCTTTCGATCACTGACGCGGAAACTCTTTCTGTGGAGGACGTCGGAAATTTGAATGTCGAATCTGCCGTTTAAACAGCCAAAATAACACAATGTGTGAATCATAAACTTGATCACACATTTGACAGATGCGCATTTTCCAAAGCATCACACATATATGTTAGAGTCTTTTGTGATCCCTATACAAAAATATTTAATTGATGTGAGTCACATTGAGTCGCATACTTGAGTTGTTTGCCTGTGACTTGTGCTATTGAACACGATCAGAAAAATGGTGATGGCCCATCGACATTCATCGGTGACAAGGCCCGGTCGTCGCCATTTATTGGGGAGGACAAATGGCGACGAGATCATTTCATCGTCATTTATCGGGGATGGGGCCTGGAGATCACCAATAAATGACGACGAGAAATGAATGTAGATTCACGTTATCGTCATTTTTTGCCGATGGGGCCTGGTCATCCGCAAGTCAATGGCGATGAGATGATCTCCAATAAATGGCGATGAGGTCATCGCCAAAGAAATGAGGGTGATGGAATATAATGATGGCCCTAACTCATCGCCTTTTTTGGTGATATATAGCCATCACCACTGTTGTGACTGTGAACATTGGTATCAATCACTTATATTTCAAATAACTACAAATCGTCACACATGATTACTAACCGAGAAACATACATGTGCCCATGTGTGAAGCATATAATTCACGGACATGTGTTTTCAGTCTCATGTGTGACTCGTATTCATGTAGTTCAAACATGCTACATATATTTAATTGTTATATGTCATAGTCATATGTCATAGTCATATTTGGGACGGTTTGAAATATAAGTGATTGAGGATTTCCCTGCATCCCGTCACAGACCCACAGAAACGACCGATAGCATCTGTTACCAGACTATATGATTCCGGGATTCGAATCAATATTGCATAAACTAAATGTACGTACACTCACCTGTATTCCAACAGTATATACATGGACAATGTATACCCTTACGCAGGTATAATTTGTTATAATCAGATCACGTGATACCTGGAATATAACTTGCATCCATTGTTGCGGAGAAATCTTGTATTTTAAACAAAGGGAAACTCTCTTAAAGTTCGCACTCCGTACCTCGATGTTCGAAGACTCGACCAATCAGAATCGCGTATACCCCGCCATGTTTTAGCGCCTAAAATATCAATAGGACTTAACCCCATAACCTCACTCAAATCTTCATATCAATGTAGACGTATACAACCATGTAATTGTATCAATGTTCAAGGGGAGGTAACTGGATTTTGATTTTGGAAAACCACAACACACATGAACACACGTTTTACACACCCTCTAGATCCCATAAATATTGAAAAAGCTTTCTCGAATAAGCAGAGATACAGGGTCTGAAATCTCTATATTGGATTCAAACAGGATCAACCTCATTCTCTAGGGCTGTCGTAGCCATTTCCTCAGCTTCAGTATTGCCTTTGATGTCAACGTGACTAGGCAACCAACAAAACGCAACATGAATCTGTTGATGAAATTTACGGTGGTATAACTGTAGAATGTTAAAATGGCGGGGTGAGTTGAAGTTCCACTCTCATTCACCTGAAGACATGAAAGTGGATCTGAGAATATGACATATTTTCCTCCAAACGTAGCCCCAATACATTAACAACAATAGAGCTTTGACTTCGGCAGTGAGAATCGAACTTTTACCTGAAAGTCGACAGGTTTTAGTTTCGGAACTAATGATAGTAACACACGATACTCTATCTCCATCTTTAGAACCAACTGTATAGATAGCTTGAAGCTATCTGTGTTCACGTATTCTGTAAATCTACGTGTTGAGGGTTGAAAACAGTTATATGCAGATTTTGAGCGATTAGGTCGCGATTTTGTGATATATTGCAGTTCTAGTTTAGTTTTTCGACGTTCTATAGAAGAGTCATCTACTTCGATAGATTTCTTTCGGTGATGTTCTGAACGCTCCGAGGCAAAGTCGTAGTCCTTGTCTAGTTTGACTTGCTTGCACCGTTGTAAACAGTAGAGCAGGAATCAAGCTTAGAACGAATAAGTTATCGATATCAATGGAGAAGCATCTGCTGATCTCCTCCCCTCTTATAGCTGGCAACGAATGAGTAGAGCGCCGCGTCCATTAGCCAGTACGGGAAGTGGACTTTTTAAATACTTTCTCTATACAATGTTTTAGGTGCCGTGTTCAGATATTGTAGATTCAGCAGAAAGAAACGAATTATTATCTGAATTAGGTCTTTAGATTATGGACGCAGAAATTCTTTAATGGACATCGCTCCAATTTATCAAAATTTGGCCCATACAAGAATGCGTTGTATTTTAAAAATGGGATATTTGAGTGTGATTTTTACATAATTAGGTTTTTGTTTTTGACATATACAGTATGTTTTTTGACATTTGTGACCAAAATTCTTCACCTTTGTGAGAACGTCGTTTCCACAAAGAAAAAAAGAGAGAGAGTTAAGGTTTAACGTCTTGTTCAGCAATATTTCAGCCATATAGCGACGATCAAACAAAATTCTAAGTATTCAAGTTAATAACTGAGTAATCCAACATATTAAAACATACACACATTAAAACTTATGCAACAAACCGATTTCTCTCAAGTAACCTAAGATACAGTCTTCCTTCACCCGACCAAAAAGATCTTCTAAAGTAGTTGCTCGATAAAAAAAATCTCTTACGATATTAAAATGTACACAGTCTATAAGAATATGTTTCACTGTGAGATCTTCGTGGCATGGACTACACCTTGGGACTGGCTCTCTTTTTAGTAAATGTTCGTGAGTTAATAAATCGTGTATGGCCGATTCTACATCGCTGATTATGGCTTGATCGAAACGTTTCTGGCTGTTCAGATGAGTATAGCCTACAGTTTCTTTGAACTCATGAAGTTTGTTATTATTCATAACATCGCATAAAGATTGAAACAGCTTTCTCATATAAGTACAGAAAGAGGGTCAACCTGAACCACTCGATACGTCCTCGGATAATGTAGGACATTATTACCTCGTCCTGCACTCCTAGGAATCCATAGTTGCATCCATGTTGAAAGTATAGTATCACGTCGAAACTCCGAACAGCGCATGTCAGCTGTATTGCTTCCGTTACATGGAGATCAGCTCGAGAAGAAAAATCAAGAGAAACGCCTCAAATTAGAAGAGATCCTTCGCGGGTGGAATCAAGGGAATATCATTTGGATATATATTTTATCTCCTGATAAGGGAGAAATACAACAATGACTATGTGATCGTAAACACATCCTATAGCATGTGATGTATCTCACGTGCGGCGAATCACGGTTAACGGCTGAAAGCTGTAAAATCCTTACACCATTCATGCGCATGGTACCATGATTTCGACGGAATAGGTCGAGCAGTCGCGAATTTATTAACACTATTAACACTGACTCGTTTTCATTGCTCGACAAACTTAAGTATACGCGTCAGAGAAGACAACCG
>JAVTVY010029729.1:0-12519 GCA_036873755.1 Hanleya hanleyi | reverse complement strand
AGTTGGATGGGAAGAGCTCGAACATCCGTAAGGCTGGGTGAAACTGAGAAGACTGCAATATGTGGTTTCCCGGCAGTGAAAGCTCTGAGTGACATGTATCTGAGCGATGTGTACAGCTTAGCCAGGGATACAAGTTTTTCTTGCCAGTAGGATTTAACAGCCTTCTTCACGAGTCTTTTCCAGCAGAATTTTGAGGGAGCCGAGTCAAGGAGAGAATGGATAGATGGAAGGTCATACATGGCGAGGATTTTCCTGATTTCACTGAACCAGCTCTTTTTCTCATGCCCCATCATAACAACCTGGCGCACACAGATGTCAAAAAGAGCAGTTTCCTCGTCAGCACAAATATTACGGATTAGTGACAGCATTCGGATGTGTATCCTGGGTTCCACTGGTAGAACGCCGAGCAGTATGTAGGGGGCAGGGAATGGAACACGGTCTGGTACGCCCAATATCTGTTTGAGTGCTTTACGGTAAAAGTTTTCAAGCTGAGATATGTCAGCCTGGGTAAGGATGAGGGTATCCATTCCATGTAACAAGACAGGGAGTACGTAAGTGTCCAACAGATGTGACGATGACATTGGGTTTAGCCCATTGGCACCATGCAACCCAGCTCCCATTAGGGCATACAAGGCTCTCCTAGCTTTAGTCACATTCGCCGAAACAGTCGTAGATGCTTTCACCAGGGAATGATCTCTATGGATTCCAAGATGGACAGCAGCAGAGGTGGTCGGTATTGAATTACTGCCTAGTTGGAAGACATGGTCATGGACGTTTTGGTTTGACAAGATGGCACTTTTTAACGGTTGAAGGTCATAGAAGTGGCAGATACTGTAGTCAACGGCGATGTCCAGAAGACCTTGCAGCTGGTGATCGGATTTTGCAATGAGGGCAACATCATCTGCACAGGTGGGTGAGACACAGGGTGTATCGCCAATGCGCGCTCCTAACCCGGAAGAACAGGAACGATACAATAAGTCATTAATGTAGACTTTATAGAAGTCGGTGGAGAGTACACCTCCCTGTCGTACTCCTTGATTAAGCAAGACTGGGTTGGAGAGTCTGCCATTCCACTTAACTTCAGCAAAGGATCTGCGCTGAATATCCGTAGTTAGTGTCCATAACAGTCCCTCAACTCCGGCGAGGTAGATCTTACGGAAAAGGGACTCATGATGTACAGTATCAAAGGCAGCTTTGGCATCCAGGAGAGCCACAAAAGATGGAGAGCCTCTAGCCTTCAGCTCTAGGGCGGATTCTTGCAAGACTAGGGCACTACACATGGGTGATATGTTTGCTGTAAAACCGAACTGTAGTGGATGTTGATGTTGCTTAATAACCGGCTGGATTCGGTTTCCAGGATTTTCGTTATGATTGGAGTAACCGTGATTCCTCTGTAGTTATTAGGCAGAGTCTGGTCTCCCTTTTTCTTGTAAATTGGAGTCAAGGTGCCAGTTTTCATGCAATCGGGGAGAGACCCATGGTGAAGAATCGCATTCAGTAGAACAGCAAGGATGGTAACTAGAAGATGCCCAGCAAACTTGATGTGCTCAGCAGTAACTCCCATACCATCTGGGGACTTCCCGGTATTAAGGGTGGATATAGCTTTAGAAATTTCAAGTTCACTGATCGGAGGGGTTTCAGCAGGAAACAAGTCACAGAGTTCAGAGATAACTAGCTCGTCAAATTCGATGTCGGCTTTCTGCTTCAACTTGTAGGTCGAGTTGTGCTCTGGGGTGCTAAGTTTGCTGAAGTGGAGCTGCCAACCCCCCAGGATACATTCGTCATCTGATGACTTGAACGAATATGACCCTGCTTGAGCAAATTGAACGCCAGGCAATGTGTTGTATATTTCATTCCCTCGTATTGTTTTGAATTCACATGCATGTTCCATCTGTATTTGTTTTGAATTATGAGACGCCCTCGTGTAGTTTCTGTCCGAGTTTGTCCTCCAGCTTTCTCTCTGATTAACCAGGCCTTCTTCAAATTATACCGAGATCCCCCAAAGGTGGTGCATTACACTCGAACGCATCCTCGCTAAAACCAGGGACCGTATAATATAGCCACAACTGTTCCTATCAATAATACCTTCCCCCATGTTACGGTAGACGCCATATTGTGTAACTGCGCAGAGCTGCGCATGCGTAGTGGCCCAAATACGCGCAATATGGCGTCTACCGTAACATGGGGAAAGTCAGGGTCGATGTGAAAACGGCGCTTGGACAGCTGATCACCAGCGCCGGAAACTTTAATAAAAGCGACAAGCGTGGAAAAGAAGGAATTAGCTTCCCGAAAATAACAGGTAAGGAGCATCAAAATGAACTTTTATACGGTACAGGTTATAGCACACGGAGATGCAACATCCTGCATATATTGACCAATCATATCACTTGTTTACCGCGACCATGGCGACAGTGACGAGCTTCGAAAACACCACAGCTTGTGGGATACCCGGTGCCAGCATCTTCATTTTATCAAGCGAATTTTTACGTTCCCACTTTATACAAACGCGAGGGATGATGTCACTCAACTCACAATCGACGTGTACGTTCTGATTGGTTCGTCTCTCGTTCTAAGGTGAAATCTACACCTCGGCTTTTGAACACTAAAGGGGGTCAGATAAATCAAGGCAGGTTCGAAGTGAGAACGTAGAAATTGACTGGATAAAATGAAGATGGGTGCCAGATGAACACGCACATTTCCAACAACCATGAACATTAATTAATATAGAGGAAACATAGTTTAAAACAAAATCTATTTGAAGAAAAAATAAACCCATTCATCTACCATCAAACATTCAACAAGCCAGGCAATGTAGGAAACACTGAAACTTTAAAGGCGGTCCGCGATATCAGTGTATCCGACCTCACCTTCCCACTGAAGGACTTGAATTGGGTGAAATAACGCATGGATTTCTACAAAATTTCACTGATCCATTAATATTTTATTGTTATGCATGCTTGGATTAGATATTTTGCATTCGGTATCAGCGAATAGTTTAGCACAGAAAGTGAAACCCTAACGTCTTTTACCATCAGCGCAGTTTTTCTGGGTCACGTAACTGGAGTGTGGGTGGAACGCCGTCTGCTATGCAAGAAGGTCAAGGGTTCGGCTTTGGCTCACAAATAAAAACCTTGACGTTGTGAAGATGACTCGAATGCCGTCCGTTCATTGACTGTTCTTTTAAACGGACGGTTCGAGCAACAGTGTGGCGGTTATATGGTGGAATTGTGCATCGATGTTAACATTATTTCCATGTGAATTGTTAATCACAGCCTGATTGTTTACATCATTTCAACGGTAGCTGAATTAATGTTTTTCATAATTATTCCCAGCGTTGCATTAGTACACACCCCACACCAAACAGTATACACGACTCGCTATAAATAATATCACTGACAAAAATGCGTTTCAAACGATGGAGGCCTTCAACAGCTTGCACTAAAAGGTAATATTGAAAACAGAATAATGGCATAAAGCGTATGTGAATCTACAGATGTGTCCCTTCGTCTAGATCCATAATGAGTTTTCCCCTTTGCGGCATATTGCTGATTCTGTGATATGGATCAATCGAGCTGATCATATGAATAAATCATCCGTTGAATACATTTGAATAAATTTATCAAATCAAATATTAAATTATATTGAATATGATAAATTGAAAGTACTTAATTACATGGCATTCACAAGTTCTGTCATCTGCCCAACTTCCAAATACTCCAGTTCAAATTTTCTGATATGGATCACCGATATTTCCTGTGACTATATGTATTTAATTTTATTTTCCAGTTGACTACCAATTGGAGGATATTTTTAATCAACACCCCAGTATCTGCTGATATTTAGAAATATTATCATTGCGTGTCAAGATAATGTGGTGGGAATGGCCTAGCCCTAAACACCCCTGCTGCACTATAATTTGTTCAAGCACAGCCTAATGAGCAAGGCTTTATTGTAAATGATCCGACCGTATATATAACGATATATAGATCGAACTGACACTCGCAGAGATCTTTGCTTCATACTTTAATAACCCAGAAACTCTGGCTGTGATAGGTGAATATAGGTATAGGGGCGTGGCATTCCTAAGGGGTCAGCAACAACAACCGAAAAAAAAATAATAAAAAAATAGACTCCTTAGCCGATGTTTTCGGACTACATACTTTAACATCTCAACATCTCACGCAGATATTCAATTCTATTTTCTGTAAATGTATACTTCAAAAAATAAGCTGTTTTTAAAGCAAACTCAATTGGAAGCTTCGCAGCTGCTGCACACGCCATTTAAATGCAAGAAATGATTGATTGATGATTGACGCTCGAAGAGATAACCTTGGATTCTAGAGACATACAGGCGAGGCCTGGTCCAGTAATGATATGTTTTAATAGTGTTGTATGCATTTTACTATCTCTAAACGTATGCCCGTAGGAGAGCAGTTTAGCTCGCATACGGAAAGTCTTCTCAGCACATCCGAAGTAGGGTTTGATCACTCGCTGAATGGCGAAACTTGGCTAGGTGGCTTTGTCCACGTACGCTACTACAACATTGGCAATGGGTGCAAGGTTTTTGTGTGCGGGAATTCACATTGCCTGGACGTGAACTGGTTTTCGCTGTAATTTTTATGTGGCGACTTTATTTGCAAATTTTGAACACCTTCGGTTTCACGGCGTAGAGTCTGGGGAGGCAAGCGCACTCTTGGAGAGATTCGCGTAGATTGAAACGCGGCCTTGTTTTCCTGAGTGCATTCGAGGCCAATTAAGATGGACTCGCAAAAGGGTGAGTATGGCAGGGTGAGCATTCCACAGCCTGATGTTTGAAAATGCCATACCTAAGACGGATGGTGTATTTTTTATACTTCTTCAAAACCTCTTGAATGGAATATCGTTTGTATAAATCAGACTGTGTTTTGTACTCGCCTTCCAAATAATGTTCACTGGGTTTACGTTCTTAATTGTGCAACAACGTGTCTCAATTTCATACGCAATGGAGCACGTAGTCGGGGAGGAGTGGAACGCCCCGTTAGAGAGACCACGTACGGAAATTAGCTGAATAGCTGATATATGGTTTCAGGGTTGAAGAGAAAATAAAACGACTATTCAGTGCGCCATACTATAGGGGCCCCACCCCCTTAAACACACACATACAAACCCTAAAAAAAAAATACACAAAGCCCCCCGCCCCCGTTTATGTAATATAGAGAATGCATCTAACTGCGTGCATTATTTTTGCGTTGATTGCCGAAATCGGGGAAAAGCTAGTTTGGTGTGACCACGGTCTTTATTTCCGCATGTGACACAAAATTCAAGAAGATCAATTAAGAATCCAAGAAAATCTCGTTTACCTCGCATGCTATTATCGAAGCACAATGGCGGTGGGCTTGCAATGCTGTATACAGAGTAGGGATAGGGTTTGGTCTCTATGGTGCCATTAGGACACCTGTCTAGGTTCAGCTGTATTTTGTTTTCGCAAATTTGTACTATATACGGTACTAAAATATCGTGCTCGATATCACTGAAAACAATTCAAACTCATTCCCCATTTCATGCCCGTCTCCGCTCCGCTCACATCCTCCGTTGCTATGGTATTACACCACAGTAATGAATCTACCCTCTAAAAAGCGTGTACAGTAATTACGTAAACATCCTCATGACAAGTTAAGTAGTTTTTCGCGCAGTTGAATGGGATAATAAATTGAAAAAATCAGCGAAGATGGTGAATTACAACACATATAAGGGAAGTGGAAAGAGGTGCCGACATACTGACAGAGCCACATGACTTCACAGAAAAGTCTTCCGGTTAACCTATTCTAAAGCACATACCAAGAATCTAACGATTAGTAATATGTTTTGTATCTCAGGTACGCTTTTATTGTACCTGTTCATGTGGCAGCTTGGATGATATGACCACATGTCCAACCACGCGCCATTTCCGTAACAAACGTATTAGTCGGCCGGCCAAGGACCTTAAAGATGCATGCTTTTAAAAACTTCCGATGGTATTTTTGTTACAAAGGGGTACCCGTGCTAAATTAGTTCTTTGTGTGATAGGGATCAAGGTAGGAGGAGATACCATTCTTATTTTGCTAAATTAAGGTGATTTGGGGATCACTCTTGGGGTCGAATAAGGTCAAAAATGGGTAAAATTTGGTTATAAATTAACATCCACCGTATTGTTTATTACCAATAAGTATCCAACGTCAACTAGTTGCAAGTAGTGTAGAGTGTAAGGTAGTCATAGATAACACGTGTATTATTAGAATTAAGGTCATTTTCGGTTCATGGGACAAATGAGGTAAAAAATTGGTACAAATCGGTTATAAATTAAAAAAAACACTACTAATGTTTACAATTGGGTATTCAAGTTGAATTAGGGTGGGATGTAATCATTGATAACACGTTAATTATTGAAATTAAGGTCATTGTAGGGTCATTTTTGGGTCAAATGACGTCAACAATTGGGGAAAATCGGTTATAGATTAATATTCACAAGACTATTTGTTACGAAAGAGTATCCAAACTGAATTAGAGGTGTTTCAAATTAGTCATAGATACACGTTAATTATTCAAATTTAGATCATTTTATGGTATTTTTGGTAAATGCGGTCAAAAATAGGTACAACTCGGTTATAAATAATATCCACAATATACTAATTGTTACGAATGTGTAGACAGGCGGAATTAGTTGTATGTAGTTTAGGGTTCAGGTAGGCATACTAACCATTATTTATCCATTATATTGTCTGTCGATGATTATTAAACTAGACTCAAAAATTGACCCAAGATGACAGCTGTAGTGTGAAACAGTTCAGTTCTAGCAAATATATTAACTATCATTTTCATTCTGACGACTAAGCGAATAGATTCAAAATGGGCAAAGGTATTTGAAATTCGCTCACAAACCAAAAGAATAAATGGCTGAATTTGAATTTATAGGTATACCTATAAATTCAAATTCAGCCATAATCGCAAGTCAATTTTTTTCATGGATATCCAAATCTATGGGCATTGGGAATTATAGTGTTCGGAATCCCAACTTTAATTATCTGGATTTAGCATATTTGTTCCTGTGTGTTTATGTTTAACTGACTGAATTGTCTATAAGCGTTCGTCTATTTCTATGAGTGACTTTGTCTTTCAATTATTTACCGTAACAGACTCGGTTACAAATACACATCTGAAAATGAAGGGTTGTGGAGCGGCCATTATAACCGGCGGTACGAAGGGTATCGGAATTGCTGCTGCACATGAGATGGTGGGACTGGGTTATCGACACTTTATCTTGGGTTACCAAAAAGACGAAGATGCCGCACAGAGAGCAAAAGCGGGCCTGTTAGAAACTTCAGGTGTGAAGGTTGCGCTGGTCAAAGGTGAGTACACGATGGACTACAGGACCAGGACGTTCTCATAGCAAGCAGGTAGAAGTATTATTTTGATGGAGACATTGTGAATCCATGTTACTGTAACACGTAACAATTCTCAAGACTTCTTTCACAAGTGGAACGATCAAAAAACGAAAAATGCATCTCAATTTTCATTCTCGTTTTCACAGGAAAAAGAAAGGATATATAAAAAAAAAAGTGAACGTCCAAGTTTCAATTTTCGTTTTATGTTTGACTTTTGCTCAAAGTGACAAAACAGATTTGAAAATTGCAATATTTTAACCCTATTTGGGCCGGGTTGGTGGGGGGCTAACAAACTTTATGCGCTATCTCCGGAACGACAAGAAATGGAGTGCTGAAACTCCGTGACTTTATAGTTTATCATATTTGCATAACCCCCCGAACAGAGAATATATCACATATCTCGCTTAGTAGCATTTGCTAGATCCTGTGTTAAATGTGATGATTTTAATCAACGTCACAAAACATTGTTGCAGAAACTTATAAAACAGGGCTATTCCACCAATCGCCTCCACTTAAAGTTTCTCAAATTTGGCGATACATATCGCATGCTGATAGCAAAATACGAACGTAGCGTGCAAGATCTATGGCGCTACGTTTCGTAACTTGTGTCTAATTCCGCTTAACCCGGGGCTAGGGCCGTATGAACCCATGTACTTCAAGATCCTCATGGTACTCATATGAACAGTCACAATCAAAGCGTGACTGAGATACATCATTCTTTAGATGACGACTTTACAACGAATATTATGATTAAGAATACTGATCAGCGATACGGATTTGATATTTTTGGAACATCATGATGTCTTGCCGGCATCATTGAAAACTGTTGACCGCTTCTCTCTTGCAGGAAACAAGCCTATTTTTATGTATACAATGATTGTCTTTTTGAATTTGGTGCTAACACTGTTATATGGAATATGGAATAGGTCTTTGGATTATGGACGCGGATATTCTCTAATGGACGACGGCTGGATTATGAATGACGGACTAGACGCTTGTAATCTGTAGTTTCCTTCAAATTCAGTGAAGGTGGATATATATCCTTCACTGCGTCATTTATATAGCGATTATCCACAGCGAGAAGATCGTCTATATAGCGTTTGGTGAATGAGAAGGAACGGGCTTTGAATGGATCGGTTTATGAAAGCGCCTGCATATAGACATATTCATAAGAGAATAGATATAGGTCAGCCAATAGGGGTGCACAATTAGTTTTGCTACTCTCACAATAATGCTACCAATAATTAATCAGTAACATGAGAATATGCGTCGAAATAATAAAACTTCATTTCGGAATCGTACTTTTAGAAAATTAAATTTTTTAATTTAATTTTCTAAAAGTAGTATTTTTTGTGCCGAACTGTGAGATTTCTATCTCACAGTTCGGCAGAAAAATAGAAGAAATTCTCAAACTTCCAGTTTGGTCAATAGGTGCAAGCATTTCATGTGAGAAAATGGAAATAAAAATATAATTTCTCCCAGAATCCACGCATAATCTCTTTTTAGCTAAAAGTGAAATTTCAGGAAATCTTTTGCATATTATAGGATTCTAAACATCTCAGTATTTGAAGCGGCATTGTACGAATATTATTTTGCCAAAAAGATTCATTTCACTACCGCTATTATGAAACATTCGTTACAAAACGCTTGTACGGGAAGGTATGGGTTGACCTAACCTGTTTATTTTCTCTTTCCAGCTCCTTCCTTTTCCAAAAATGACAAAAGAATCGAAATCTGGACCCATTTTAGTAAAATATATAGGATAGCGCGAGACTGATAGTTATGTACAGGAAAGTGGGAAATGGCTCGATGTGCAGTTGAATGTGTATGAAATATACCGAAAAGCGTAATTTACGGCATTTTATTTTACCTCTCTAAGCGACTGGACGGATCCCGGTCCCAGAAGACTATTCTGTGAAGTCATGTGACGCAGTCAGTATGTCGGCACCTCTTCCCACTTCCCTTATATGTGTTGTAATTCAACTCGAGTAATGCTGAATTTATATGGCATCACGCGCGAGTGTTCTGAAAATGGCCCTCGATTTCGTTTCTGAAAGATCATGATCGTTATTTTTCCGTTCATGGAAATCAAAGGAGCTAGATAAGGTCAACATGTAGTCAGGGAAGTTGAGAAGTGTGCATTCTATCTGTACGCGTGCCAAACGTTAGGTCACGTTGACTTCTTGAAGGAGAAATCCAAAAATCCACAATTTCTGCGATAGGGTAGTTTTGATTCGACGGATAAAAGTAAAAAAAAAAATGTCAGTAGAGTGTTTAGCTTGTTGAACTGGTCATCACGCTGTCAGTCCGTAGGCTGGCTGACGACGTTAACTAACGTCCGAGAGACCGTTACAGCTAGACGTCAAATTCGATATACAGACTTGTTGGATAGTAAAGCTGGGTTCCACCGAAGATGGGTATACTGTGATGATTTTTTGTGTGGTTTTCATGCCAACATAACGATGTTAACATTCTTGATAGCCTATAGTATTGGACCCTACGGAGCTTACTATCTTTATTCAATAGTCTACGCTCTAGAAGCCAAACCGTTGCAGTTAGAGATTTAAAATTTGGTTTACAGCATTGTTGGCTGGTAAAGCACAAGACTATCGAATTCGAGTAGATTGCGGTGTTTCTTATTGTTTCCATGGCAACATAATGAAAAATATTTCGACGTTTAGTATGTGCAACTTTACTAGCATTGTCTATATACATTGCAACAAGATTTCCTGTCCAGTAACACAATATTCTTGTCCGCACGTTTTTGAAAAATTGACATATTTGCAGTGGGTTTCTCCAGTGGCTTTCCAAAGACTCAACTGTTAGACAGCAGTTTTGTCTAGTGACTTTGCGAAAGATATCCCGAAGAAAATGTATAATGTACGTGTAGTCGAGTGTCACATCGGGATTAGGGAGGTATATATCTGTAGTTGAGTGTCAAAGCGGGGTTAGGGGGGAATGTATGTGTAGTCTAGTGTGAAAGCCCAGTATCAGGGATTTCGTTAATTATGCTAAATTGTGAAAAAAATGTCACTGGGAGGAAATATCGCCGGGGAAAATCTTGTTTGGGGGAAAATGTCACGGTGAATCAGTCAGGGGGGGGCTGCCATGGATCGCTCCTGACATAAAGAGGATAACTTTTACGAAGACACTAGAGACAAACCGTTGTGCACAATACACATGTGTTCTACAAAGTCGCTGCACAAAGCTGCTAGCAAAACGTAACGCGTTGAGAAAACCATTGGACAAAGTCGCTGAACAATGCTGCTGCTGCAAAAGTTAGTGTGTTTGAGAAAACAGCTGGATGAATTCGTTCCAGAATGCTGTTGGCAAAAATGTAGTCTCTTTGAGAAAACCACTGGACAAAGTCGTGGAGTATGTATAGGCGTCCTAATTTTCCAGAAAAAAATAAAATCCGAAATGAAACGCCGAATGAGGTAATTAAGGTACAACACTGTATATCTCGATCAAGTTGCAATATCTCGATCTGTGTATCAGCAATAAAACCACAAATACTTTGATCATTCTGGCGAAAAAAAAAGTAAGTGAATAAGTGAGGAAAACACGAGGAAGTCCCGTATGGGCTACCGCATCAACATGATATACATAGAAAAGAAAGACGAAAGCATTTGACACTGACTATCTCACATCTGAGGATGAATCACGACACACATTTACATCCGTGGAAGCACCGTTATTTAATAACTCTTCCAAGGTACCGTTTTCAATTATAAGGTATATAAATGTCTCTTCCACAGGTGACATCGCACAGACAAGTACTATAGAAGCTCATTTCAGTGCCGTGGAGAAACAATTTGACGGTCAACTCTTTGCAATCATACATTCAGCTGGAACATTTATCAAAACGGACGCCGCGAACGCCGAGAAAACCTTCGACGAGTATGTTACAACATATGCAAAGGCGTTCTGGAGGCTGAAGGAAAAAGGGGTACCCTTTATGGAAAAATCTCCTCACGGTGGTAGAATCATTGGAATATCGACCCCGGGGCAGAATCTTTTGTCCTCTCCTCGGGTGTGGTATTTTCTTCCCGGGTGTGGCAAAGCGACGCTAGAATATATGATTCGTAGTTACGCCGTAGAGCTCGCGCCGAAGAGGATCACCTGCAATGTGGTCATCCCTGGTATTACGAACACCGTTGGATGGGGGTCCATGGGTATGTCTCCAGCCGACGTGGAACAACTGGCTCAAAGAAGATGTCCGATGAAAACGATCATAGAACCTAGAGATGTCGGGGCAGCCATCGCTTTCTTTGCTTCCACAAAGGCCAACTTCATCACAGGCGCCATGTTGCCTGTTGATGGGGGATTGCATTTTGTTTGATAAGATAGCTACTGATAAATGGACAAGGAGGACAGGCCTGGTTAACGTTATTCCTACGAAGTAGGCTACCATCTGCAAATTGTCCGGTAGTCAGTGAGTGAGTGTCCATCCGAATCCTTTCGTCGGCAAAATAAAGAGAACAGTTGGCATTAGAACCTTGATTTTTTGCATGAAGGTGCATTAGGGGACTGTTGCCAGCAAGTTCTGAGCTGACCTACTTTTGATGAAAATTTCTGGTGATTTTTGATGAAAATCCCTGGTGATTCTGAATTGGGGCGTACCCATCTTAATATAGGCAGGAATTCAACTTGGGTCGGGGGGATTTCCAAGAGTTCAGTGTGCGTCGGAGTCCTATGCCTACCCTACTTCGTAGGTCATGTGACGTTAGTCACACTGCCATGTAAACAAATAAGGACAATAACTTACCGGTATACTTGGTAGAAAATCGTTACTTGCCCATGTTGGTGAACCGATTTAGATTTGGTAGTTGACGATAGAGGATTTTCTCTTGTAGCGAACCATCGACACTTCAAATCCTAACCATTCTTGCTCATTTCTAATCATCAAACTTCCTAACATATCGTCAGACATTATAAATTTGGTTTGACGGGGAACTTTCTTGATAGAATAGAAAACCCTAGAAAATTTCAAATCTCTTTCCAAAATATGGAACCTATTTTGATCAATCATATCTCCATTTCTATACACTATCAGTTTGTCGAGGCTGATATTTGAGTATGTAACTCCAAGAAGAAGAAAAAATGATTTGGTATGTTT
>JAVTVY010029728.1:0-12460 GCA_036873755.1 Hanleya hanleyi | reverse complement strand
AGGGGTGTTAGGGAGGAATGTATTTGAGGTCGAGTGTCAAAACGGTGTTAGGGAGGAATGTATGTGAAGTCGAGTGTCAACCAGTGTTAGGGAGAAATTTACGTGAAGCCAACTGTCAAAGCGGTGTTAGGGAGGAATGTATGTCAGGTCGAGTGTCAAAGCGACATTAGGACTTTAGTTAGGTATGCATTCATAACTATCAGCTTCAGGGTCATTTCAGCTATAGAAGTCAGATAATTTCTCCATCAAAGCGTAACTAGGGTAATGTTGAAGCTGCGTGTTTGGCATGAGTGCTTCAAGTTGAGTTTCAAAGCACTGTTAGGAAGGAATATATCTGAAGTGCAGTGTCAAAGCGGTGTTAGGGAAAAATGTACGTGGAGTCGAATGTCAAAGCGGTGTTAGGGAGGAATGTATGTGAAGTCGACTGTCAAAGCGCTGTTAGGGAGGAATGTACGTCAAGTCGAGTGTCAAAGCGGTGTTAGGGAGGAATGTATATCAGGTTGAGTGTCAAAGCGGGATTAAGACTTAGGGTTAGGTATGCATCATACCTATCAGGTTTAGGGTCATTTCAGCTATAGAAGTCAGATAATTTCTCCACCAAAGCGTAACTGGGTGTTCGGCATGAGTGTGCTTGAAGTTGAGTTTCAAAGCACTGTTAGGAAGGAATATATCTGAAGTGCAGTGTCAAAGCGGTGTAAGGCAAAAATGTACGTGGAGTCGAATGTCAAAGCGCTGTTAAGGAGGATTGTATGTGAAGTCCAGTGTCAACCAGTGTTAGGGAGGAATGTTAGGGAGGAATGTATGTGAAGTAGAGTGTCAAAGCGATGTTAGGGAGGAATGTATGTGAAGTCGAGTGTCAACCAGTGTTAGGGAGGAATGTATGTGAAGTCGAGTGTCGAAGCGGTGTTAGGGAGGAATGTATGTGAAGTCAAGTGTCAAAGCGGTGTTAGGGAGGAATGTATTGAAAGTAGACTATCAAAGCGGTGTTAGGGAGGAATGTATGTGAAGTCGAATGTCAAAGCGGTGTTGGGGAGGAATGTATGTCAGGTTGAGTGTCAAAGCGGGATTAGGACTTAGGGTTAGGTATGCATCATAACTATCAGGTTTAGGGTCATTTCAGCTATAGAAGACAGATAATTTCTCCACCAAAGCGTAACTGGGTGTTCGGCATGAGTGTGTTTGAAGTTGACTTTCAAAGCACTGTTAGGAAGCAATATATCTGAAGTGCAGTATCAAAGCGGTGTTAGGGAAAAATGTACGTGGAGTCGAATGTCAAAGTGGTGTCAAGGAGGATTGTATGTGAAGTCGAGTGTCAACCAGTGTTAGGGAGGAATGTATGTGAAGTCGAGGGTCAAAGCGGTGTTAGGGAGGAATGTATGTGCAGTGGACTGACAAAGCGGTGTTAGGGAAGAATGTACGTGAAGTCGAGTGTCAGAGCGGTGTTAGGGAAGAATGTATGTGAGGTCGAGTGTCAAAGTGGGATTAGGACTATCAGGTTAGGGAGGAATGTACATGGAGTCGAGTGTCAAAGCGGTGTTAGGGAGGAATGTACGTGAAGTCGAGTGTCAACCAGTGTTAGGGAGAAATTTATGTGAAGTCGAGTGTCAAACCGGTGTTAGGGAGGATTGTATGTGAAGTCGAGTGTCAGAGGGGTGTTAGGGAGGAATGTATGTGAGGTCGAGTGTCAAAGCGGGATTAGGACTATCAGGTTAGGGAGGAATGTACATGGAGTCGTGTGTCAAAGCGGTGTTAGGGAGGAATGTACGTGAAGTCGAGTGTCAACCAGTGTTAGGGAGACATTTATGTGAAGTCGAATGTCAAAGCGGTGTTAGGGAGGATTGTATGTGATGTCGAGTGTCAAAGCGGTGTTAGGGAGGAATGCATGTGAAGTCGACTGTCAAAGCGGTGTTAGGGAGGAATGTATGTGAAGTCGACTGTCAAAGCGGTGTTAGGGAGGAATGTATGTCAGGTCGAGTGTCAAAGCGACATTAGGACTTTAGTTAGGTATGCATTCATAACTATCAGCTTCAGGGTCATTTCAGCTATAGAAGTCAGATAATTTCTCCATCAAAGCGTAACTAGGGTAATGTTGAAGCTGCGTGTTCGGCATGAGTGTGCTTCAGGTTGAGTTTCAAAGCACTGTTAGGAAGGAATATATCTGAAGTGCAGTGTCAAAGCAGTGTTAGGGAAAAATGTACGTGGAGTCTGTCAAAGCGGTGTTAGGGAGGAATGTATGTGAAGTCGACTGTCAAAGCGCTGTTAGGGAGGAATGTACGTCAAGTCGAGTGTCAAAGCGGTGTTAGGGAGGAATGTACGTCAAGTCGAGTGTCAACCAGTGGTAGGCAGGAATGTATGTGAAGTCGAGTGTCAACCAGTGTTAGGGAGGAATGTATGTGAATTCGAGTGTCCAAGCGGTGTTAGGGAGGAATGTATGTGAAGTCGACTGTCAAAGCGGTGTTATGGAGGAATGTATGTGAAGTCGACTGTCAAAGTGGTGTTAGCGAGGAATGTATATGAGGTAAGGTGTCAACGCGGGATTAGGACTATCAGGTTATGGAGGAATATACATGGACTCGAAGTGTCAAAGCGGTGTTAGGGAGGAATGTACGTGAAGTCAAATGTCAATCAGTATTAGGGAGGAATGTATGTGAAGTCGAGTGTCAAAGCGATGTTAGGTAGGAATGTATGTGAAGTGGAGTGTCAAAGCGGTGTTAGGGAGGAATGTATGTGAAGTCGAATGTCAAAGCAGTGTTAGGGAGGAATGTATTTGAAGTCGACTGTCAAAGCGGTGTTAGGGAGGAATGTATGTGAAGTCGAGTGTCAAAGCGGGATTAGGACTATCAGGTTAGGGAGGAATGTACATGGAGTCGAGTGTCAAAGCAGTGTTAGGGAGGAATGTACGTGAAGTCGAGTGTCAACCAGTGTTAGGGAGAAATTTATGTGAAGTCGAGTGTCAAAGCGGTGTTAGGGAGGATTGTATGTGAAGTCGAGTGTCGAAGCGGTGTTTGGGAGGAATGTATGTCAGGTTGAGTGTCAAAGTGGGATTAGGACTTACGGTTAGGTATGCTTCATAACTATCAGGTTTAGGGTCATTCCAGCTATACAAGTCAGATAATTTCTCCATCAAAGTGTAACTAGGGTAATGCTGAAAGTGGGTGTTCGGCATGAGTGTGCTTGAAGTCGAGTTTCAAAGCACTGTTAGGAGAGAATATATCTGAAGTGCAGTGTCAAAGCGGTGTTAGGGAAAAATGTACGTAGAGTCGAATGTCAAAGCGATGTTAGGGTGGAATGTACATGAAGTCGAGTGTGAAAGCGGAGTTAGGGAGAAATGTACATGAAGTCGACTGTCAAAGCGCTCTTAGTGAGGAATGTACGTAAAGTCGAGTGTATGTCATGTATGTTTAGTTGAATGTCAAAGCGGTGTTAAGGAGTAATGTATGTGAAGTCGAAGCGGTGTTAGGGAGGAATGTACATGGAGTCGAGTGTCAAAGCGGGGTTGGGAGGAATGTACGTGAAGTAGAGTGTCAAGCAGTGTTAGGGAGGAATGTATGTGAAGTCAACTGTCAAAGCGCTGTTATGCAGGAATGTACATGAAGTCGAGTGTCAAAGCTGTATTGGGGAGCAGTGAATGTCAAAGCAGTGTTAGGAAGGAATGTACGTGAGGTAGTGTCAAAGTGGTGTTAGGCAGGAATCAGGATAGAACTTACGGTTAGGTAAGTTTCGTAACTATCATGGTCAGGCGCATGCGTACTCATGCAATATATTATGGTTGACCAATCAGCTGATCAGGTTTTTGCGGGATGAATGAAAAGAATATAGAACACATGACCATTTTACCCAATAACATCGACGCATTTCTACTACATGACCTAAATGCTTATGTGTAAATGGAAACACCAGTTCTTGTTCTTCAATTTGATATCTAGAATGTCGAGAATGTCTTTCTGGATTTCGTTGTGGAAGATTGTAAACAATGTGGGCACAATGCCGACAACACCGTCACAGCTTGTTAGAAGAGATGCATCAAAGGCCGGCAAGACCGGTGCTATGAACACAGGTGTATGATGCAATCCAAACACCGAACACCGACAAGACCGGAACCTCCCCCTGCTTTGTAGCCCTCGAGTTACAAAGCCACCAAAACCGCTAACACTACAAAGACTTGATTCTGAATGCCGACAACACCGTCAGTTTTAAGAGATGTGTGAAAGACGTTCCAAATGGCAAAAGACCGCAACACCGGTGCTAGTTAGAAATAAATGTATGACAAACACAAACACCGTCAACGCCGGCCCTTGTACAGAGCAAAGATTGAATCTTGGACTACCGCGAGTCCTGAACCTTCTCCAGGTATTAAGGCACAATGCCGACAACACCGTCAGAGCTTGTTAGAAGAGATGCATCAAAGGCCGGCAAGACCGGTGCTATGAACACAGGTGTATGATGCAATCCAAACACCGAACACCGACAAGACCGGAACCTCCCCCTGCTTTGTAGCCCTCGGGTTACAAAGCCGCCAAAACCGCTAACACTACAAAGACTTGATTCTGAATGCCGACAACACCGTCAGTTTTAAGAGATGTGTGAAAGGCGTTCCAAATGGCGAAAGACCGCAACACCGGTGCTAGATAGAAATAAGTGTATGACAAACACAAACACCGTCAACGCCGGCCCTTGCACAGAGCAAAGATTGAATCTTGGACTACCGCGAGTCTGGAACCTTCTCCGGGTATTAAGGCACAATGCCGACAACACCGTCAGAGCTTGTTAGAAGAGATGCATGAAAGGCCGGCAAGACCGGTGCTATGAACACAGGTCTATGATGCAATCCAAACACCGAACACCGACAAGACCGCAACCTCCACCTGCTTTGAAGCCCTCAGGTTAGAAAGCCGCCAAAACCGCTAACACTACAAAGACTTGATTCTGAATGCCGACAACACCGTCAGTTTTAAGAGATGTGTGAAAGGCGTTCCAAATGGCGAAAGACCGCAACACCGGTGCTAGTTAGAAATAAGTGTATGACAAAAACAAACACCTTCAACGCCGGCCCTTGCACAGAGCAAGGATTGAATCTTGGACTACCGCGAGTCCGGAACCTTCAGGTATTAAGGCACAATGCCGACAACACCGTCAGAGCTTGTTAGAAGAGATGCATCAAAGGCCGGCAAGACCGGTGCTATGAACACAGGTGTATGATGCAATCCAAACACCGAACACCGACAAGACCGCAACCTCCGCCCACTTTGAAGCCCTCAGGTTAGAAAGCCGCCAAAACCGCTAACACTACAAAGACTTGATTCTGAATGCCGACAACACTGTCAGTTTTAAGAGATGTGTGAAAGGCGTTCCAAATGGCGAAAGACCGCAACACCGGTGCTAGTTAGAAATAAGTGTATGACAAACACAAACACCGTCAACGCCGGACCTTGCACAATGCAAAGATTGAATCTGGCACTACCGCGAGTCCGGAACCTTCTCCAGGTATTAAGGCACAATGCCGACAACACCGTCACAGCTTGTTAGAAGAGATGCATGAAAGGCCGGCAAGACCGGTGCTATGAACACCGGTGTATGATGCAATCCAAACACCGAACACCGACAAGAGCGCAACTTCCGCTTGCTTTGTAGCCCTCGAGTTACAAAGCCGCCAAAACCGCTAACACTACAAAGACTTGATTCTGAATGCCGACAACACCGTCAGTTTTAAGAGATGTGTGAAAGGCGTTCCAAATGGCGAAAGACCGCAACACCGGTGCTAGTTAGAAATAAATGTATGACAAACACAAACACCTTCAACGCCGGCCCTTGCACAGAGCAAGGATTGAATCTTGGACTACCGCGAGTCCGGAACCTTCTCCAGGTATTAAGGAACAATGCCGACAACACCGTCGGAGCTTGTTAGAAGAGATGCATCAAAGGCCGGCAAGACCGGTGCTATGAACACAGGTGTATGATGCAACCCAAACACCGAACACCGACAAGACCGGAACCTCCCCCTGCTTTGTAGCCCTCGGGTTACAAAGCCGCCAAAACCGCTAACACTACAAAGACTTGATTCTGAATGCCGACAACACCGTCAGTTTTAAGAGATGTGTGAAAGGCGTTCCAAATGGCGAAAGACCGCAACACCGGTGCTAGTTAGAAATAAATGTATGACAAACACAAACACCGTCAACGCCGGCCCTTGTACAGAGCAAAGATTGAATCTTGGACTACCGCGAGTCCTGAACCTTCTCCAGGTATTAAGGCACAATGCCGACAACACCGTCAGAGCTTGTTAGAAGAGATGCATCAAAGGCCGGCAAGACTGGTGCTATGAACACAGGTGTATGATGCAATCCAAACACCGAACACCGACAAGACCGGAACCTCCCCCTGCTTTGTAGCCCTCGGGTTACAAAGCCGCCAAAACCGCTAACACTACAAAGACTTGATTCTGAATGCCGACAACACCGTCAGTTTTAAGAGATGTGTGAAAGGCGTTCCAAATGGCGAAAGACCGCAACACCGGTGCTAGTTAGAAATAAGTGTATGACAAACACAAACACCGTCAACGCCGGCCCTTGCACAGAGCAAAGATTGAATCTTGGACTACCGCGAGTCCGGAACCTTCTCCGGGTATTAAGGCACAATGCCGACAACACCGTCAGAGCTTGTTAGAAGAGATGCATGAAAGGCCGGCAAGACCGGTGCTATGAACACAGGTCTATGATGCAATCCAAACACCGAACACCGACAAGACCGCAACCTCCGCCTGCTTTGAAGCCCTCAGGTTAGAAAGCCGCCAAAACCGCTAACACTACAAAGACTGATTCTGAATGCCGACAACACCGTCAGTTTTAAGAGACGTGTGAAAGGCGTTCCAAACGTCTCCCTGCTTTGTAGCCTTGTGTTACAAAGTCGCCAAAACCGCTGACACTAAAAAGACCGTGAATTTTCGTGATCCTTACATGGAAGATCAACCTAATAAACGGTTCTCCTTATTTTGCCGACGAAAGGATTCGAATGGACTGACTCACTCATTACCGGACAATTTGCAAATGAGAGCCTACTTCGTGGGAATAGTAACGCTGAATGATGTAAAAATTTCAGCAAAAAGAATCTAGTCGATTATGATAACATCCGTTTCATTCCAAGATTCAAAATCAAATATAGGCCTGTTACCCGGTATTTGAAATTATTTCTTGATAGCGAATACAAATGAACGAAAGACAAACTCTGTGGCTCTTCTGCGTGACCACGTTTTCAGTGACAAGAACTGAACGAAAGCACGAACACATGGCTACTCTGGCTCGTAATGTTGTTTAGTCTATATGTTGTAAGTCTGTTAACGTTAAAAATAAACACGCCGATATTCCTCCCCCCCCGTTCGTCTTCGGTGAAGTGATAACCGATGCAGCAAATCTCCATTTTCAGGCCGCCTTGATGGGGACTGCACGCTCCCCGTCTGGCCATGGATTATCGGTGCAATTGCCCCTGCAAGCTCTGCTTGACTACTGCTTTATAGAAAACATCTGAATTCCAGGGACAGACAGTTGATCCACAGTTATAAAATAGACAGCAATTCAATCACGAGTTTTCTTATTCAAATCAAATGTCATTTGAAAAATTAAGTTTGATTCGATAAATCCAAGAGAAACTGTAAAACCCAATCATGATCGAATACTGGTAGGCCTAGTGTTTTTTATTTATTTTTTGATCCGATTTAGATGTAATACGGTCGTATGAACCTTATGCAGCTGGCAGCGTGAACACGGCACAGTAAGTTTTCTGGGCAAACCGTAAATCCCACCCATTTCGTTTCTCCATAAAGTTTCGTCTCGCCAAACCACTGATGAACTTTCCTTGCCGTGAATTTCAACAACTTCTTCACCACCCTGCATACCAAACGGCTGCTCCAACTTCCGCCGGAGGGTGAACTTCCGCCGGAGGGACGGGCGTGAAAAATGGTAGGACAACTTGTTGATTTTTACGTTGATATGTCAAAACCATACCCTATCAACAATATCACATTGTCTCAGTCGTTAGATGGTACGTTTATTTAACTAGCTGACGTATTTTTGAGAACGGGATAATTCTAAATAGACAATTACATCCATTAGAAGCCGAATCTAGAAACCTTTCTCAGAAAAACTACATCAAATATGCATTTCATCTAATTAATCAAGAATATACCTGCGATCGTTATGTAAAGCGAGGTTGCCTTTTAATGGCAAGATGATATTTATATCTGAAAAACAAGAATTTCGATGATTTTAAGACGAATGAATATGTCCTGTGTGGAAGTGCTGATACAACATACGGCGGAGTGAAATCTGACTACCGCCGGAGTCAATAATAATATGATACAGTTACCGCCGGATTATCTAACAGGCACGGCTGAGACGGGAAGAGGGGAGGGCGGCTACGGGGTCTTTACTACGGGGGCTGAAGCCCCCCCCCCCCCCAATAATTTGAGCAGAAAAAAATAAATAAACACTACACTAAAGTTTTGATAGTTTTTCAGAGAGAATTTCGATGATTTTAAGACGAATGAATATGTCCTGTGTGGAAGTCCTGATACAACATACGGCGGAGTGAAATCTGACTACCGCCGGAGTCAATAATAATATGATACAGTTACCGCCGGAGTATCTAACAGGCACGGCTGAGACGGGGGAGGGGAGGGCGGCTACGGGGTCTTTACTACGGGGGCTGAAGCCCCCCCCCCAATAATTTGAGCAGAAAAAAATAAATAAACACTACACTAAAGTTTTGATAGTTTTCCAGAGAGAATGACAAATGTGATGCGATAAGTGGCCTACTATTATCAGAATGCAGCAGAACGCAGCGTTTTGCTTCTGTAAATTCGACAATGTTCTAAGTTGTCCGTCTGTGTAAGTCTTATGAAGTTCTCAAAAATAAAACATGAAGGCTGAACCGAAAGTGTTGGATATCTTAACGTTTTAAGAAATGGACAGGCCATGCAATCAAAAACATAACAGTCGGGACTAAGTTCCGGATTGAACAACCTTTCACTTAATCCAAAGAGGTCGAAAATAGGCTGTACTCTACTAGAGAGAAGAAAGTTAGTTCCGTTAGTTCACTCTACAGAAGTTCTTCTAAGTCCAAATATTCCGTCAAAATGCAACAGAACACTATTTACTAAATATAAGTATAAAAATCTCAGGAGGGACCATACAAAAGTGATTAACCCCATTTCAAAAACCATTCTACTTTTTGTTGTACATCAGTCTAAAAAATACAGTTCTCGAAAGTGGGAAATAGCTGTCAAAATGCCAGAACGCGCCAGTTCACGTTTAGATTTTTAAAAACAATTCCAGGAACCCTCACAGAAAAGCACAAAAACTAACAAAATACGAGCAATAACTGAGAGATGATTTGCGATTTTATCCATCGGAAATTGGCCAGAATGCGTCTCCGGCCATCTAGAACCCCAGTCTAACTAAAATCAGACCCAATCTAATCACTGTCGTTGGTAGGGTCTGATCAAATCCTATCTTTATTACCTTATTTTTCCATAAATCGTGTGGTTTAAACAACTCAATAGACCCAGAAATTGTTATCTATTGCGGTACTTCTTGTTCCGAAACGTTAATGGGGCTCTAAATAAATGCTCTCAAAAGTGTTTGAGGGTTATCCGATACCTAGTCTGTATCTGACGGATACACATTCGCAACATTCTCACGGCGTCAGATTGTATACCTCATACTGTCAGAAATTTCGTTGTTTCACTGACAGTTAATGGGGTTACAAACTCTGACACAGGGGAGAATATTTCGCCATAGAGACCGGAAAATTACAATGCTGACGAGAACACCTAGGCCAATACACGAGTTGGCACGATGGGGCGTAAATGTCGAGGATAAAATTAGTGATGATCATGGCTATGTCTGGATGGTTAACATATAGTAAAGTGGCTTGATCGTGTACATAGACAAACGCAATTAGAGATTAGATCCTCCGACGGTAATCATATCTTCGAGACGTGCTCCTACGGCGGTATTTGTACCATATACGAACATGTATGAGATAGAAAAACTAACATTGACCGAAGTAGATTGAACTATTTGAAACTACAAGCTATCAGCCTGCTGTTAAGGAACCATTCTTCATATATCTATAATTTATTTGGCGGATGATACACAGATAGATGTTTTTTGAGCATCTAATCACTGTTATGTTGCAATATAGCTTTAATGTCAGATAAAATGAATTGTAATTAAAAAATAATACAGAGACGAGTTGAAAATTTCTCACGAATTGATAACAAATAGCCTGGAGAACATTTTCTCATTAAATTGTCGAGTGGTAAATACGTGAAAACTACAAAAAAAATGAAAAATCTGAACTTACTTAGCTTCTCAAATTTGTAATTTCCCTCCGGCGGAAGTTCACCCTCCGGCGGAAGTTGGAGCAGCCGTTTGGTATGCAGGGTGTGCTCTTAGTCATCGGGCATGCGTCGATCTATACACCGCACGTACCTTTAACACTTAAATATAATTCCTGAATCAAGAATCGTCTGTGCCACTGTCGGAACCGCGTTGTTTGTTTGAATCATTGTTTAAATTTCTCAGTTGGAGAATTTTCGTACGCCTGCATCGATCCATCGTGTTTCGCAGTTCGAATGACAGTTTGTTGAACAACACATCAAACAGTATATATGTACATTTCAAGTTCACCATTTCTGCATTCCTTGATGTCAAATATTACGGGAGGTAATCGTCCAACCTGACTGTCTTTCTTATCTCTTTCTCGTTTTGTTTAAATCCTGACCCAGTTTGTTCCATCGCGCGAGTTTATTTTTGGCCCAGTGCCACGTGCGCGGATTTATTCAATTAGGTCAAATGAGCCTTACCACGTCACGTACACAATCAATGCGCGTGATAACACATAGTTCGGAATTCAAACGCCCTATTAGGTGAATAAAGACATCTTAAGAGTTCGGTATATGATAAATATATCATCATGACACTGTGTTGTTCCCGCACTTTGTATCAGCTCTCGTTCTCGGAGTCTGATCGCCGCATCGACCTCGACCTGCGGTCTCGGTCGATACGGCGATCAGACTCCGAGAACTCAAGCTGATACAAAGTGCGAGAACAACACAGTGTCATGATAATATATATTTATAATCATGTGAACGCTTAGGAAATGATAAATTTACACGCACATGTAAATATGCACACATGCAAATAAACACACTTGGGTAAATTGTGTGCATGTGTTTGGGCAACCACCTCGCTGGGGGTCTAATAATGGATAATGGACCGGATTCGGGGCCTTCGCGCACATCGCCGGAAGTGACATCATATATAGTAAAATATATGTATGCCGAATATTTCGATTACTTTTCAAGTCTGCATAATACCTCTGTTGACCTAGCGTTAAAAAGAATTATCTGGAGATAATTTCCGCTGTTTATCTGGACAGAGCATATGAAAAGTAGTTCGCTCATGTGCAACACCAAAGGAGTTGTTCGGCTGGATTCAAACTGAACCGTGCGTTGGTTGGTTTCCCATATACGTCATAGCAACGTAGTAAAGGTCAACTTCCGCTATTGCTGGCAGGGATGGTAATGGAGCCTGCGAAATGGAGCATGCGCTGTGGGGAGGTTGGTGTTTGGGGCTTATGACTTCGACGGAATAGGCCGAGCAGTCGCGAATGAAAGGCCTATATTGGCTTCTGATTATCGGCTCTAACGCATGCAAATTGATGGCAGCATCCTTTCTGCAAATGATAACGCATGTGGTAAAAATTTGTGTTTTGGAAATATATGATTCCGGATACCGGACTCTCCAGTTCCTCTGTTGAAAATTCTTGAAATACTTGATTAGCCAACTCGAAATTTCAAAATTAAAGAGAGTAATTTCATTGGCTTGCGATAAAACGGAGGAACAGCCAGTCACTCATGTAAATGTCCATGTGGCATGAAGTTATCAGCACGCACATCTGTAACCTGTCCGCATACGGTGTATATAACGAGCATCTGTTGTAATCGTGTACATTGTTATCAATAAAGCTGTACTTTCAAATGTTTGAAAAGAACTATTATCAAAGAATCTGCAAATGCTCAACTTTAAACTGAAGTCCCCGAAGGTTTTCTACTTGCACAAAGTCATAATTACAACAATTTTTCAATAGCTTGACGCATGCAATATTTTGTTACGTCCTATCTCAGATTTGTATGGTTTGAACATACGGTGCATTGTTATGTAGACACCCGGAGATGGCTATAGGGGATTAATACAACTGACACTCACTTTATAAAAAAGTGACATCTAAAGTATCTTAGAAATTAGTACAGGAAAAGTGACATATCATCCTTATCATATCAAGTTATAGGAAGTTGGCACGTGCCACGATTTAATTTTCAAACGCTGATATTGTCATCGTTTATATTATTTGCCTGAAAAAGTGGTAACGTGTAAGAGTGTAAAAAAATATCAGTGCCAAA
>JAVTVY010029727.1:0-13088 GCA_036873755.1 Hanleya hanleyi | reverse complement strand
AACTTCCTGTGATAAAAATTTTGATCACCCCAGATATTATGGTGGGAAATTCCCTTTGATCAAAATGATCTAGAAATTTTGATCACCCCAGATTTTATGGTGAGAAATTTCACTCCATGATCAAATTCTTAGAGGGATTATCTTACTCAAACTAAAATTCCTAATGTATTGCCTCTATACAGCAAACCTCTCAACTACGATGGAAAAAACCACATGTCATCGCTGGTCAATGAATAAACCAGCAAATGTAGAGACCAGCACATGTGGAGATCATTGTGTTAGCTAGAAACCTATCCTTCTTAAAAAGTATGTAGTTAAGGCAAAAATAGAAAAAATAATGGATGAGACATTGGAAAAATTTGGGAAGTAGACTGTCTAAATCTGACTAAAAGAGATATTTGGCCTGGGATAACAAAATGTCAACGTATTTTGTCAGGATGAGGAACGGGTTGTAGACGCTATTATGATGTGATTGATTATAATGATTCCATCATACCAATATCAGCTGATAAATGGGAATCCTCTTTGAGCCTTATAAACCAGATAGATTGGAATAGTGTATACTGCAGATCTTTTCGTTGTACAGTTGACACCAAACTACATGATCTGCAGTATAGACTCCTACATAGAATCATTCCCACAAATTCATTCTTATATAAAATTGGTTTGACGGAAACTAAAGTATGTGATCACTGTAAAAAGGAAACGGAAACCCTGGAGCATTTATTTTTTTAATGTCCAGAAGCCAAAAGGCTGTGGAAATGTCTAGAAACCTGGCTAAAGGATACAGTGGGAATGCGGGGTGAAATATCGAACGAAAAAATAATCTTGGGCTGGGAAAGAAATAAGAAAAAGTCTTAATGCTTTGATGTTGATAACCAAAAAATATATTATGCAACTAAGTTTGATCAGGGAACTCTTAGCTGGAAAGCTTTAATGAACATCATATACAAGTACTACTGCATTGAATATTTTGCAGCCAAACTTTCAGGGAATGTTACGGAGTACAAGAAAAAATGGATACTGTTTGAAGATTTCTTTAAATCCTTTCGACAAAATGAAAAATAAATTGCTTCTAAAGGGCTATCAGCATCAAACAATTAAGCGTATAATTTTATTATTGTTAAGCCAAGTGTCACCAAGCTGGTTTCTTCTGGGACCACTTTGGATACAGTTGGGAAATGTGTGGTTTGTCAATCGGGTTGTTTTTTTCCTAGGGTATTTTTCTGATTGGTGAAGCAAATGGGTATTATGGATATTTGTGAATAGAAAAAGGGGTAACATAAAAGGGTGAAGACTGCTACATTGAGAGTGGCAAAGGGTTCATATTTGTATAATATGTATTATTACTATTGAGAATGCAGATTATGTATAAAGATTTTGAAAGAATAAAAAAAAAGAAGAAAAAAAAAGTGATATTTGGACAGACAGTTCTATGCATGATTACTGGCTAACACCCTGCTGGAGACATCGTTTATACTGGCAGCTTCCAATAATAGTTTTTAAAATGCCCATCATAAAATGAGTGTGTAATGCGATAGTATAATGTGATAGCGATTTCTGTCCATCCATCTGTCTGTCATGTCTGTGAACTTTTATTTGTCCATGCAATAGTTCCAGTTCCTGATCATGGATTGGTTTGGGTATACCTTAATTTCCCTGGGTCAAATCGGAACCCTATTCATTTTGATGTCACAAGGTCAATGGTCAAGATCACTGTGGTCAAAAAATCAGTAAATCATTAAAAATGGTTAAGTTTATCATGTTTATGCTATCAGTATATCACGAACAGCCATGGGATAACGTTAACGTCAGGACTCGTGCCTACGGTTCGGTAGAGTGGCAGATCATACATAGTCAGATTGCACATAAGCCTATCTCTTGAAGGATTATAGCAAAGCTTTCTAACAGCATATGACACATGCAACTGGTGATTGGTCAGAAGCTTAGTTAGAATAGCTGATGGTGACATATTTTATCTAGGTCAAATAATAGTACTGGTGATAACTTTTGAAGGATCTATTTTATCAGGGTTAAATTATAATAATGGGATATGATTAAATAAAAGCTAGGCTTTCAAAACTCATACTACTGTTGCTGGACTTGAAGCATATATATAATTTGACTGACCCTGACCCTATATTTTCAAGACACATTTTAATTACGCATTAACTACATGAGGTGACATCTTCCTTAGGATTGTAACTAAAGGTTTTCAGACCATATATAACTGGTGGTGGATAATTTTATTGGAGATAAACTGACCATAACCTGTATTTTATTTGTCAAATTCGATTTTTACCATATTTTATGAAGGATCATAGCTAATTTGTGTCTATCTACGTTTTTGGTTTCAGCAGTTTTAGGTGAGTGGGACGTGTACTGAAACAGGCAAATGGTGGCAGGATAATTTTTTTTTGATTTGGTGCACTTGGCAACTGACACACCCTGTCTGTGTCCACCATATCCCCTATATTAATAAACTTGTTAACCATTGTGTTTTTCAGTTTGTACTTTATGTAGTTTTAAAGGTATTGCCAGCATAATATATTTATTCTGCAGTTTACATGGAACTGGGAGTTGTCCCCCCTGATTGTGGTGTCACATACATGGTTGTCTCCCTTGTGTCAAGTCTATTTTCTCATTTCTGAGGAAATAAAAATGTGTAATTAAAATAAATTATATTTGTTGTTTCAGGAAGTTCAAATCGACAAACAGTTACAGCCAGGGTTACGGGTCACAGTAAAATTGAACCAAAAAGCAGGTACAATAAAGACGTAATCAGCGTCAAAATCTAGACTGTCCTCAGGTTTCTCTGAAAGTCTGTGAGTGTGACATGATACAACAGGTACTGAGTGAATTGTATTTGACCACATCAATCTCAACTTGTGTCTAGCATTCATGAGAAAAAAACAGGAGAAAATGATCATCAAAAATAAATGAAATGGCGCATGCTGTTAACTTTTTCGACGGCCACGGCGGAGCTCACTATGTGGCTTGGTTGTCACCATTGCAATGTTCCAGTTGCAAGTGGCATCATCTCTGCTTGTTGTACGATGTCATTATGTGGACTGTCGTATAACTGATGTCATCGTAATTCCAGATGTGGTTGTGCATGCTATAGTGAGACATTGAAGGGAATATTCAAATTTCTCTGATAGTCTCACTGTTAGTGTGTATATTAACCTTGTTGTGAAATATATGAAAACTATGATGTTTTATCATGCTACGATGCTGAAAACAGTGGAGAGGGCTCAAAACTTTTTCCAATTTGCAAGCTGAGTACATGTTTAACTTGATTAAACTCGCCGTAAATTACCAGGAAATTATTTCAGACCTGCAAATGGCTTAGAATTGTCTATGTTATAACTTCACAAAACAAGGACTAAACAACCAATCGACAGAAAAAACCATTCCTTGCAGGGTTTTCTCACGGTATATGTTACAAAGTAACCATCTTGGATAACAAGAAAGTATTTGGGTTTTTTTTGGTTCAGCACAAGTTGTCTGTTGCGTGTAGTGTGTCTTGTAGATTATATTAATATATTTGTTCATGACTTTGAATAGTTCCCAATGTGTACCTTAACTACAAAAAGAAAATTGAAGGCATTTCCTTTTCTATTAGTCATTGAGCCCTTTCACCATTAACATGATGTATACTATCTACTCTCGAGCAACATCACTACTACTGTTGACTGATCTGCCATGTTCAGATGAATATATCGACTTGTAGAATCTACTGGATTATAGAAAGGTTAATCCTCTTTAACCAAATAGTCACAGTATTTAAAGGTCAACCCAAACGCTCTGAGGTCAAAAATATAAAAAAATAGTCCTTTCGATTCTGAAAATAATGATATTTTTTTCATAATTTTGTGCAGTCTGGTTGGCGAGATATTGCCGTTTGAAAGGTGAAAATCGCTCTCCTGTCAATTCCAGCTGTGACGTCACGGAGGGAAGCCGTCTTGTATTCTCTATGTTAAAGCCGTATACCACAGTCGTATGTAGCTGCTGATTTCTGGAGATTTTCGGAGTATCGGGGCATCATTTTTTAAATATGCCGCGACGTTGTGTAGTGGGAGGTTGCAGTTTTACTACAGATGACGGTGTTAGTATTCATTTGTGGCCCAAAGACGAGAAAATCGCTGCAAATTGGACGAAATTTGTACGCAACACGAGAGTGTGGAAAGAGGGCCCGAGCCAGTACTCGTATAATTTGCTCGGCACATTTTGACAGAAAGACATCATTCGAGGACATCTACAGCGTAGCAGTTGAATTCGGGTACAAACCAAAACTAAAGAGAACAGCTATTCCAACTATCAAACGTAAGAACAATCAGAATGTGACGGCAAAGAAATCGGACAAGGAGAATCTATCACGGACATCGGCTGAACGAACCTAGCCTGCAAGCGAGGCCTCGGGCAGGGGGACGGCTGTACATGCCCTGCTCGCTCTCGCGTGGCATTTGTTGCTTGAGCACCTACAGGTTAGACTGGATGAGTCTCTATTTCATATATACACGTTTAACCATTTGTTCCAATGTGTCTTAATGTCTGTATCAATTTTGTATGTTCAATTTTATTCATTCTATGTATGCGTTTTTAGCCAAATGTTGGCACAAACTTCACGCAAATAAATTATCTAAATTATATACTATTTAATAATAATAATAAAATGATCTTTCATAAATATATATACGTTTGATAAGTAAATAAATAAAAAACACCAATTGGAGTGAATGGCTGTAGATACAGAAGTGATAATTATACTTTCATAATCCCTTGACATTTGAGATTGTGGGAATATCATTCGATTTCAATTTAATTGAGGTAATTTGTCGAAAATTGAGCAAATGTGAATGCCGATCCACTCACCACGGCTTACTTTTCGCCATGAATGTCCAAAGTTTTTTTATCAAACTATATAATTCTGAAATTGGTATTTCATGGGGATTATGGGAAAACAAACAAAATTCAAGTCGGACGTATATCAGTAGAGTTATCAACAGTTTACTGTCCATACTGCCGAATCCCGGAGTTTATCCCTTCGAAAAGGCTGCCTCGGTCAGTAACAACAATAACAACACAGATGTGCTCGTTCGTTACATCACAGAATCGTTCTACTTTCAATACAGTTTGAAATATATGGACATTTGGTCTTATAGATGACGATAATAAGGTTTCCAGTCAAGTTGCATACCAATCTGTATTCAACAAACGACCTCTCCGAATCCTGTCGTCGTCGAGTTCCACGTTGTCAGAGTGGTTGTCACTGTCAGAATCGGAGCCGTACGGCTCAAATTGATAGGGCTGAATTCCGCCGTTGGTCTGCAAACAACTGTTAATTTGCCCGTCATCATCCTCCTCTATGTCTATTTCATCTTCTTGGCGAAAAATATTTCCATCTAAGCAGCTGATATCGCTCGAATCGACATCTGAACCGGAGCTCTGACTGCACTCGCTTTCCATGTTATCCGCTGTTTTTCTCAGGCAACTTCCCTGCGTGACGTCATCAACCCAGCTGTGAAAGTGTGGAAAAGCCCACTTTGCTCCCATATTACGTGTGTTTCTGATCAGATTAGAATTTTTTCAATATTTTTTTCATACAAAGTGAAGTATGAACTATGATTTTTAAGGATTTTTAGACCAAAAAAAATTCCGTTTGGGTTGACCTTTAAGGACAGCATAGACATCGTGTAATATAATATTTTCATGGTGTTCATGAGAACAATAACAATCAAACCGTGACTGACAAAAAGTATTTCTATAGAAACCAGAGATGACGAATGCCTACGGAATGTCGGTTCATATAACCCTATTTGAAAAAAAAAATCGGATTGGCGTGATGCACATAGCTATCCGATATAACATTTCCAATTACAAGCGTCTGGTCCGTTATTCATAATTCAATCGTCGTCCAATAAAGAATATCCCCGTCCATAATCCAGAGATTCATATAACAGCATTAGCACCAAATTCAAAAACACAATCATAGTATACATGAACATAGGCTAGTTTTCTGCAAGAGAGAAGCCGTCAACAGTTTTCAATGATGCCGGCAAGACATCATGATGTTCCAAAATTATCAAATTGGTATTGCTGATCAGTATTTTGAATCCATATGATATTCGTTGTAAAGTCGTCATCTAGAAAATGATGTATCTCAGTCACGCTTTGATTGTGACTGTTCATGTGAACTCCATGAGGATATTGAAGTACATGGGTTCATCGCCACTAACCCCGTGTTAAGCGTAATAAGACACAAGTTACGAAACGTAACGCCATAGATCTTCCACGCTACGATCGTAATTGCTATCAGCATGCGATATGTATCGCTAAATTTAAGACATTTTGAGTGTTTTAATGAAAATATTCAGCAGTAATAACAAGTTGTCAGAATGTATATAGCTTGTTAATGCAGTGTTCCAGTACGACAAATATGAAGGTCACTTGAAACTTGAATATGCCCTTAAAATGTACATTTTATATGGAACGCGGATTTTATTGAATTCGTGTTATTTATAAGTATTAATATACACCTATCAAAGGATCTATATCAGGGACAACGTATATACACAATCCGCACAGAATATTACGGGTCATTTGAGAGCCAGTGAGGCAGTACATGTACGGTTTATTTCAACTTCTGGTTAAAGGAAATACAAAGCATGACATTGGTGGGCTGATAAAAATATATTGCTTACTTCATGTAATAAAGGTCCTTTTAATTTAATACGTGATATCAGTGTGTTGAAGCTTCCAAAACGCAGTGGACATTACCGTGAGTGCCTATACAGTGTGTCCAGGTTAGTATATCTCTTCTGTCATCATAGTCACTGTAGAGAAAATTCAAAACAAAGGCAACTGTTCGTCTGCGACTTTATCACATTAAAGTGGTCCCTAACAATATAGATTATTTGATGAGCAGACAAAGTATATCTAACAGCGGTAGCAATATGCTGGATGATGCGTTAATAAGAGATAGTGTCATACATCAATGTTTTATTTATCATCCAATGGGGGACTCGCACAGTACCAACTATCCAATCAGATACTGTAATTGACAATTATCGTGTGTCGATTTTGGCCCAGTAAGACAACCAACTGACAGAAATAGCACTTCCGGTCTATCTTTTGTTTCTATTGCTCAAGCCCGCAGACTCTCTACATAACTACAAAATGGAAGTAAATTGAAGACATCATGTTCGACTGTCTATTGGTATCCGTCTGTCATTATATTATCCATCTGTCATTATATTAGTCCTGTACTGTAAGAGCTTCTCAACTAGAACTGTTCATATATCCTAAAACATATAACAGGAATGACTATGCATTTATATGATCCATTTTCACGTACATGCTCTTGTCATATTTGTTGATGAATGCAATAATTCTCTCTTGAATCGGACTCCTTTCTGCTTCGCCGACCATGTCGCTATTTTCGCTTCTTTGTCAAATTGGCTATGACTATTAAATCGAGCGAAGGAAATTTGTCCCTGAAATGATTTAGTTGTGATTATCTTGAATAACAAGGGTATGTTTTTGTACCAGTTCATGTTCGAGCTCTTTGTTGTACAACGGAATATCTGTGTTGTGCCCTCGAGACTCACAGTGATAAGTGGTAATTAGCTGGCACTTACCTCCTCAAGAATAACAATCATATCATGACATTTGTGGGAAGGGACAATGATACTCCAAGGCTTCCTTCATGAAATTCACTCGATTGGAACCCCTCATTCACTCGATTGGAACCCCTCATTCTGAGATTGGAACCCCTCATTCTGAGATTGGAACCCCTCATTCTGAGATTTAGGTCGCACTGACTTGACGAAAAAGTAGAGAAATTTTTATAGAGGCAAAAATCCGAGATGTTATTGAAAATGCTGTCTTCTGATGTTGCGAGATATTATACAGATGACTTTGGGTGAGTAGATGACTCCAAATATTACAGTAAAGTTTATCACAGAGAAACAAAAAGCTTACGTCCACGGCCATAGTCTGGGAGAGTTGATTGTAAGACCATCTTTACTGCAAGACTAAGAGAGTTAAACTGGGAAGTCCATCTGACTCAACTTCTTGTTGCGAGATTGGTTTACTCAGCTATCTGCTCATCTGAAGTTCTTGATAATACATGCGCCTTACCTTCAGTGTTGTGTTTATGGGTATCATGGTATAACAGTTTTAACAAGCAATTGCAGGCACATTTCAACATGAAACTGAAATTTTGAGTTGGACATTCATGTGTGACTAACGTATCATCAAGGTGCCAGAAGCAAATTTACTAGAAGTGTGCAACTTTAGTTTAGACTAACTAGACTGCACTGGCCTCCCTGCTTATAACACACGATGTATCGTAGATGCGCAGTAAAATTTCATTTGTCATGTTTATGCAAATTTCAAACAAAAACCGAGTGATACATGACGGGAGATATATAGGGTGATATATAGGGAGATATATAGGGTGATATATAGGGAGATATATAGGGTGATGCTTGAATTCAAATACTCAGCCTAGCTACTAGGGCTCACCCTAACCCTACATAATTATTCTCACCCGTGTCGACTTCGCATCTCGTATTTCGTGTGTAGAGACTGTGCAGGGTTCGAGTGTTGTCATCTTCATTTTATCCAGCCAGTTTCTACGTTCCCACTTCGAACCTGCCTTGATTTATCTGGACCCCTTCAGTGTTCAAATAACTTATAAATAGACACGAGACGTCACTGACCTCGAAAACATTTGAAATTCGAAATGGGTCGCACAAGAGCGTTATTGATTGGCTGACCTGAATAGTGGGCACCTTATTAGGAGGAAAGACGCCGCTAATAGAGGATGATGTCACTCTACGGACTTCACTCGCAATCGATGTGTACGTTCCGATTGGTTCTTCTGTCGTTAGTAGGTGAAATTTACACCTCGGATTTTGAACACTGAAGGGGTCAGATAAATCAAGGCAGGTTCGAAGTGGGAACGTAGAAATTGGCTAGATAAAATGAAGATGAGTGTTGTAGGCTCAATCAACGTGTGACTGACATACAGATACATTCTAACTCATCACTTCACTTCAGTCTACCAGCAGCGATGTACATATGGGTACACAAAATCTTCTTTCTCGCACTGACATTCTAAAGCCGTTTTGTATAGCGGTATGTGTGATGACGTGACTATGTTTTTTCTCCACAATCTAAAGACCTAATTCTTATAACTGCATAGCACAAAATCAAGAAAAACGATTACAGTATACATAAACATATCCTAGGTTCCTGCAAGAGGGAAGCGGTGCCAGAACATCATGATGTTCCAAATAGCAAATCCGTATCACTGATCAGTATTTTCCTACATCCATATAACTTTCGTTATAGAAGTCGTTATCTAGAGATTGACGTATCTCAGTCACACTTTGATTGTGTCTGTTCATATGAACACCATCAAGATCTTGAAGTGCACGGGTTCATTCGGCCACTAACCCCGGCTTCAGCGGAATAAGATACAAGTGCGACAGATATTGCACGGTTGTCGTTCTTTTGAATAAATCCATCGACATTAATAATTCGTCGTATTTATCCTAGGCTGTGCAAATTAAATCGTGAGAATCATAACTGAGGTAATAAGACAGGAAAACTTTATGCCATTTAGAAGGAACAAAAGGAAATGCCCCGGATTAAGTCCTATATTGTACATAATTACATATCTATAACTCGCTGTTGATACTTATTTCAGCTGTTGAAAATTTCGCTGCGTGTCATCGATACGGTTAGATTGATACTTACAGATTACCAATTTACTACCGTTTAGTATAAGTACATCAGTCACTAACTATAGCTATCCGTCATTTCCGACCATTTAGTTCGACCATTCATTTCAATTGAACCAAAGTCGTTATATATTGGTAAGAACTAACGCGACAAAGAACACTTTGTACATAGTTGATTGTATAACAAGCTTTCGGAGAGAACTTTCCCCAACATCAGGTCATACATGGCAAACTGCAACTGGAAAAGAACAGCAAACATTCTATAGCATGGTGTGGGTACACCCAAGGTGTATGTGAACAGTAGAAGTGACAATATTTCCATCAAAATGTGTTTTTAAGCATTCTTATATTAAACAAATAGAGAGGTACAATTGGAATCATATTGTTCAAGCATGGTTTACGTTTTGAAATACACATGGACTCTCTTTATTCTGAGTTTGAAGTATGTCCGTTCTTTTCACTAGTTGCAGTTTGCCATGTATGACCTGATGATGGGGAAAGTTATCTCCGAAAGCTAATATTTCCGTTAATATCCGTGAATAGAAATAATGGAATGTAATGCATCGAACTTACTTTATGCTTATCATTTGCACGATTCTGGCATATCGATTTATGGCAAGCATTGAAGTAGTGGAAAAAGTCGTCCCTTTTTGCACTACCCATGGGTGTGCGAGATGAGGGGTTATACGAGAGTTTGAGTTTAAGGTAATAAAAGAAGCTTCAGTTTTGAACTTATCCATGTCTCATGTTTGCTGTCCCAACCACTGTTCCTACCCCTAAATCGACCCAGTACTGAATGGAAAGACGCAATATATGAATATTTTTTCCATTATTAAATACAGAGGCTTGTCAATACACAACTGATTCTTGGGGTCTCAGAGATTTCATTCAGTGTGAATCATTCCACATAGCCACCAAATTACAGCAAAAAGTAAACCTATCCGAGTGAATAAGTGACTCGCAGGACAAACTTCACACTAAACCTCTACACCTCCCGAAAATTCTTTAATGGTCGACGGCTGAATGTCGAATGACGGACTAGACGCTTATATTCACCTGATTCCTGATCTCGATATCGATCTTGTGGCTTCAGATTGTCTTCTATCCACCTTCTCCAATATTCATATGTATGCCACATATAGGGACATTTAAGTTCAGGGAGTATTTCCACGATTGCATGTTCTGTCTCACGAGATATATTATTAGATACCGTTTCAATTCAGCGGAATCATATTCGCGTATTTGTCATTATTTGGGTTAACGGATATAGATTAAAGACAGGATTCATTTGGGCGGTTCAATTCCGCCTCGTGTCTAAAAAGTGTTGTACCATGTCTGTTGCCACAAGGGGAAGATTTCCTCTACATGATGGCTGTACGTGGATAGTCGCACATGTCCAGCTAATCATATTGTAGTTAGTTATATCGTCGCTATATGGTCGAAATAGGTGAGAACGCGACGTTAAATCCCAACTTGCTCGTGTCTAAAAGCTGGGCAGGTTGTCCATGTACACGTATCGTCGAAAAAACGACTATAGACAATAAAAACACGTTATTGATAGTGATCGGAGTCATAAGTTCGAACGCATTACTTTATGGTGTGTATTCTATATATGTAGATGGTATATTTCATTGAGGTTAATCGTAGTTCTTATGTTCTCTCGTAAATCAAACGCATACAGCTGCGACACAATTGGGTTAGTAGTATACAAGGCGTAAATTTAGCGCCTCACTGCGCATGCGCAGAACCTTTGTTGACGTCACAATTGGGCGTGTGCGCATGCGTGTGTGTGTGGATGGTGGGTGCTGGGTACAAGATGGCGGCCTGTGTGGATGGTGGGTGCTGGGTACAAGATGGCGGCCTGTGTGGATGGTGGGTGCTGGGTACAAGATGGCGGCCTGTGTGTGGATGGTGGGTGCTGGGTACAAGATGGCGGTGTGTGTGGATGGTGGGTGCTGGGTACAAGATGGCGGCGTGTGGATGGTGGGTGCTGGGTACAAGATGGCGGCGTGTGTGGATGGTGGGTGCTGGGTACAAGATGGCGGTGTGTGTGGATGGTGGGTGCTGGGTACAAGATGGCGGCGTGTGTGGATGGTGGGTGCTGGGTACAAGATGGCGGCGTGTGTGGATGGTGGGTGCTGGGTACAAGATGGCGGCCTGTGTGTGGATAGTGGGTGCTGGGTACAAGATGGCGGCGTGTGGATGGTGGGTGTTGGGTACAAGATGGCGGCGTATGTGGATGGTGGGTGCTGGGTACAAGATGGCGGCCTGTGTGTGGATGGTGGGTGCTGGGTACAAGATGGCGGCGTGTGTGTGGATGGTGGGTGCTGGGTACAAGATGGTGGATTGTAGAAAAACGTATAAAAGGAGTCGATTTTTAGGGTAGGGGTGTATTCATTGCACTACTTTTGCGGAGCACTGTGACTTACCTGACCTGACCAGCCTCCCAGCCTGTCTACCTGCCTGCCTGCCTGCTTCACCTCTAGTCTGCTTCACCTCTAGCCAGTCATCCAGCCTGCTTGCCTACTTGTATGAGCTGTGGAGAACCATTTACTTTTTTTTATTTTACCAGTGCAAATTCAACAGACTATTACGCTGTATTAGTTCCTCATCAGCCTGAGCCCACAGTCATGGAGGCAGCCCAGCTAGCGAAGTTTCGAAAGTACCGTGTTCGACTCATTGATGAAATACAGCATGTGGCTGAACTATGTGATTTCCTTATGCAGGAAAACATACTCCTGAAACAGGGTGTGGAAAATATCATGGCCGAGAACACCCCTTCAGCACAAAACAGAGCTCTCATCGACTGTTTACTGCGCCGTGGCCCTTATGCATTTCTAGTCATGGTGGCGGGGTTGAAGATCACGGGAAATGACGAACTAGCAGATCTACTTGAAGCCGACGACGTTATACAAGATGATGATATCTTAGTGATGGATACTACCGAAGAGCGTACAGCTAGCAAACGTACGCACACTAGCCCAGAGAGTACACCTGCTAAACGCGCTGGACGACCCAAACGCCCTCGACTAACACCGTTAGAAATACCTGAGTCAGTAGTGGTTGAGGAGCCAGTAGTACCCCAGCAAGTGCCTGTGAAACAAGAGGTAGAACTTCCTATGTCTGTCCAGGAGATCAATAACCTCATCCAGCAAGCCTACCAGACAGCTCATACGGACATTTGGGAGCTCTCACCCTATTTAACAGTGAGTGTGAAAGACGAAGAAGTGCATTTTAATGCAGCGGGCTTTAACGACAGACCCGGTAAGCATATTGCCTTGACCTACGCTTCCTGGCAAAAACTGGAGACCCTTGATTACGCCATCGATGCGGTTA
>JAVTVY010029726.1:0-12501 GCA_036873755.1 Hanleya hanleyi | reverse complement strand
ACTCGCCGGATGAACCACGGCGCGCGGCGTCTGGCGACTTTTGACTTCTGGAATTCTCAAGACTTTTTCTCAAGTGCGCATGCCCGGGGAGCATCAATTATCGGAATATTTTGTTCGAAACATGCTGTCATTTAATTTAATTATAAATCTCTTCCTCGTGCATAAATATACATGATTTCTAATGAATGAACTCTCCAGCTACATCTGATGCTATGTGACTAATTTTGAAGATGTAAGCTATCTTTCTTTCAACAGTTTCCATATTTTCTTTACTTCCTCAAATTCTATGAGATCGCGACTGTGATTTATGATATTGCAACTGCATAATTGATGCTCCTCGGGCATGCGCACTTGAGAAAAAGTCCTGAGAATTCCAGAAGTCAAAAGTCGCCAGTCGCCGCGCGCCGTGGTTTGTCCGGCGAGTGGCGCGCGGCGAGTTTTTCCAGGTTAAGAGATAGAGCGAAACTCGCCGTGTTTTACGGCGCGTGGCGACTGGCGGGTTTTTGCAGGTTAAGAGATAGCAGAAAGTCGCCAGTCGCCGCGCGCCGGAGATGTCCACGGCGCGTGGCGAGTGGCGAGTTTCACTACAGTCAAAAGTCGCCAGTCGCCGTGCGCCGTGGTTCATCCGGCGAGTGGCGCGCGGCGAGTTTTTCCAGGTTAAAAGATAGAGCGAAACTCGCCGTGTTTTACGGCGGGTGGCGACTGGCGAGTTTTTGCAGGTTAAGAGATAGCAGAAAGTCGCCAGTCGCCGCGCGCCGGAGAGGTCCACGGCGCGTGGCGAGTGGCGAGTTTCTAAAAGTCGCCACGCGACGCAAACTTGGCCCAAATAGAACACCATAATGAAACAAGCTGTCCGGAAGCATAGATGTACATATACGGCTCACCGCACCAAATCAAATAGCCCAATTAACCATCCATCTAGCCGAAGAATACAAATTAGTTGCCCAACTAACCCTTGACACTACAACAGTGCACCTTTTATGCCTTCGGATGAACAGCAAACATATCAAATTATGACTCTCATCTGGTATTGACGCTGATTAGTTTCAACCTGGGGTGAAATGAATCTGACGTCAAATTGAGATAAGGGCGAAAAAATCGATGAAATTAATACGCTGGATTCTGCCCAGATAAAACCAAATTCTGTCGAGATTACACTTAAATCCCGCCCTCAAGGCAATTATTGTCGTATCAATTTCTGTCGAACGAAATATTGAAGTATAATACTGCATTAACACAAATTCTTGGAAATCCGATGGTATATATTGAGCATAAGATATCCAATCTAATGCATGTATCTGAATCTGAAGGTATATATTGAGCATATCATAACCAATCTAATATCTAATCGTCGCTATATAGATGAAATATTGCTCTCTCTCTCTCTCTTTCTCTCTCTCTCTCATATCTAATCCGAAGGTATCTAATATTAGGAGTTTAATAACTTTGATGATGGGAAAACTGGGCATTGCACAATAGGTAAGCACGTATTTGTGCTAATAGCAATAGTCTGCAGCGGGAATAATGAGGAAGTTTTGCCTTTACCTTTAAATAACAATGTGATGTTGTAATGACTCTCTGGCTTTTATCATTTGCGTGCTGTTTCCGATTGTTGGCGCAAAAACTTTGCACACACAGACGACTACTACCTGTTGAATATCAAACATTTTGACCGTATTATCAGAGTTAATCACAAAAGTAGACATGCAAAGAATTTTGAATAAGGGTAGTTTTGATAATCTTGCCTGATGTTAAGTTGATGCATATGGCAATCTGTGACCGATTAACACCCAAGGTTGGCCTATAGCATGCCAGATGAATCTACTTAATAGCTATACACTCATACAATAATCTCCCCATGCTCTCTACTCATGGCTCGATATCGCCATACATATGGGAGACCCATGCAAAGTCAATTCAAGAAGCAATGTTTGGTCACCATTAGACAAAATAAATGCCAGATCATCTCGTGTTCGGGTTGAAGATGTAAATCAGGTCTCGAGATTCGTAAATTTCTCAAGTGAAGAATATTAGTCTATATTGCGACCGATCCGAAATCTAAATCGATGTGATAGTTGGAAAATAACCAAACTTCCTCGCGAGTCATAAATTGAACAATATTTTTTTCAAATTGCAGGGAAAATAAGCTCATTATGACTTTATTCCGCGTCTTCTCCGTGCAATTTCTCACTCGCGAATCAGTGGCAACTCTCAAAACATTTCACTTTTCGGGACCTCTCATAATGAGGAATCTTGAGCGACCCTAAACCCTATCTGGCCGGGGGGTGCGGGGGGGGGTTGAGCCATAATGAGCTTTTCTGGCGTGTCCCGAAACGAGGAAAAAAAAATCGCTGATATCTTATTATATTGGTGTATTTTTGAGTGTATTTGCATAACCCATTGAGCAGAGGATCATGGATGAATTCAAAATGACGACCATGTTGGGTACCAAAAACTTGATGTTTTCGTCATATTTCTTCAAAATGTTTGCTTTTCTGCGGATAAAAGTGGGTCAAAACTATTTTATTTCACATCAGTTAAATATTGACTAATTTATCTTGCTGTTTTGCCAAGAAAATTAGAAGCAATGTGTTTACAAACTTTGACAAATCGCCAGAAAAAGTCTTCTGGAGGTTGACCAAAGGGTATAGTGTGGTAAGCTTCAGGTCCCAAGTCTCAGGTACAAAAGTTGTTCTTCCAGTAATCATCTTTCCTGCATATATGAATAGAGGGACTGGTAAATGGCACAAAGGTCTTACTATTATGGTTTCGGATGGATTAAATTGATCTTCGAGATTCTCGCGGATTCTGAGAGTTCGTTGATCTGACATTTGCAGTTTCTGCTCAAAAAGTTCCCGCAACCGATAAGGAAAATTGTTATCTTCGCCAACAGATAGATATGGATCTCATGAAAGCGTACTGGGCCGGGTATATTTTATTACTGGTGTAATCAAAAGCAATATTGTGCCACTGACAATTTGCGACGTGGAAGACTCTACCAGGAGTAAAACTCGCCAATGATCTCAACAAACCTAGTTTACTCATGAAGTCTGCAACCATACTTTTCATTTTGCCATTTTCCTAGGGTTAGAATTTCGTCCAGGGAACTTCTTTCCTATGACAGCTTTCCCTACCTTGAAAATAAAAATAGGCCTACTGAACTCACAACTTAGAGGATTACAAGCGTCTGGTACGTCATTCATAATTCAGTCGTCGTCCATAATCCAAAGTCCTTTTCCATATTCCATATAACAGCATTGGCACCAAATTCAAAAAGACAATCATACTAGACATAAACATATGCTAGTTTCCTGCAAGAGAGAAGCGGTCAACAGTTTTAATGATGCCGGCAAGACATCATGATGTTCCAAAAATATCAAATCCATATCGCTGATCAGTATTCTTAATCCATATGATATTCAGAGATCTGAAGATATCGTCCAACTGCTATGTCGATCAGTTTTAGGCAAAAATATTGAATTATTTACACATTGCAAAACATCACAGTTGATATGGTGCTGTGCACAATTGCAAATATTCTTGGATATGAAACTGGTCATGTTCAGAAAAGGCACTTTGCCGGTGTCCATTTTTGATCATTCCTGTATTAAACCTATTTTATTTCAACAATTCCTGTTGCTGCTATCGTGAGATGGCGTTTAACTTTGAATCATTCCACATATATCGTTGACCATCTCCAGCTGTGTGAACGCACGCCCGTCAAGGGCTCTACCAAGCGAAAACTCTGAAACGATTAATCGGTCTAGGTTTAGGTAATGGTTTGATCACGGTGAGCATTAATATTAGCATAAAAATAGTACCATCGTACGCAGAAGCATCCTGCTGATTCGTGCAGATGGGTCGTTACGTTTTCTCATTCAAACATTAAAACTCTGAGAACGACTTTCGACTAGTAAATGAGAAGAACGTGCAACTTTCGCGTATGGTATATTTCCCGGCTTTCAAGCAATTCTTGGCAACAACCAAAGAATGCTCACTTCTTCAGAAGATATTTTAGAAGAACATTTACGTGCGTTTAAATTTTGCAATTTGACAGATTCGTTTACATACTCGCGGGAATAAATACACACATACACGATTCGCGGTCGGTATTTCAAGAATCCCCCAAAGATGACAACAAATGATGGACATAGGCTGTGTATCAGATAGTGAGCCTATTAAACGTTCTGGAATTGTTACACTGCGGGTATGTCAGCTTTTAACTTGGCATCGTACGACCTTTTCTTGCCGAAACGCGTCATTCTATTGTGGCTGTTTTATCGCCAGGTAACAAGCTCTATATTCATGAACGTAAGGTCACGAAATCCCCAGCAGACTTTCAAAATTTTGGAATTTGTGTTGGATAATGAAAAGAATACATAGGTTGGTGAAAACATTCCCATGAAAAATAATTCTTTAAATCGAAAATTAAGCTTTTATAATGAGCTGTCGCACTCATGACTGGATCAGTCCTCCCATGTGCGTGACCACTATCAAACCTGCTTACCTATCACACTTATTAATACTGTATAAATTAACTAACGGAAATCGATGTTGACTCGCCATAGAACAGGAAATCACTAAACGTACATGTACGTACTGACTGATCACATTGAGATAATGTTGTCTTCGTGGTAATGATATCAAAGACCCATCGAAGCGTGGACGGTGAGCTTTGTGTATTCCCAGTCCATTATCAATCGACCGAACATCCGCCTACATCGGGTCCCTCAAAGACCCGATTTAATGCATTTTGTTGGTTTCTATTACCAGAAAGACTCGGACGTAGATGCGTGTGATCCACCAAGCCACCATAATGGTTCGTTTGAAAATTTTGGCTGCTATATGCCATCACTCGATGAAGAGAATACAAGAAGGTGGGAAATAGTCAGGCAGAAGTCCCTATCTGTAGTTTTATACACCCTTGTTTGTCCATCAACAGTATACAATCTGTGGTTCAGTTTCCATGTACATGTAAGCATGATGAACAACGTCAATATTGATATTCTAAATACATTTTACCTTCAGAGATCTGAAGGTCCACTTGTGATTCTGGACTGTTCACTCATTGAGTACATCAATCAATACACCGGTTAACTTTTTGAAATATAAATTGACAAATCAACAGTTTTAGTACAGGAAGATACCCTCTGATGCACTGGAGCTTGCTAGAGTTTCCATGAAAGTCCAATGTAGATCGCCATGGCGACACCTGGAATGGTTCGTCCTTGGATAAATCCATTGTGATTGACCATATGGATACCTTGAATGTTTTGACCATGTAGACACCTTGAATGGTTTGACCATGTAGACACCTTGAATGGTTTGACCATGTAGACACCTTGAATGGTTTGACCATGTAGCAGGAGCACCTTGAATGGTTTGACCATGTGGAGCATAGCGAATGGTTTGACCATGTAGACACCTTGAATGTTTGACCATGTGGGCAACGAATGGTTTGACCATGTAGACACCTTGAATGGTTTGTGGGCACAGCAATGGTTTTGACCATGTAGACACCTTGAATGGTTTGACCATGTAGACACCTTGAATGGTTTGACCATGTAGACACCTTGAATGGTTTGACCATGTAGACACCTTGAATGTTTTGACCATGTAGACACCTTGAATGGTTTGACCATGTAGACACCTTGAATGGTTTGACCATGTAGACACCTTGAATGGTTTGACCATGTAGACACCTTGAATGGTTTGACCATGTAGACACCTTGACTGGTTTGACCATGTAGACACCTTGACTGGTTTGACCATGTAGACACCTTGAATGGTTTGACCATGTAGACACCTTGAATGGTTTGACCATGTAGACACCTTGAATGGTTTGACCATGTAGACACCTTGAATGGTTTGACCATGTAGACACCTTGAATGGTTTGACCATGTAGACACCTTGGAATGGTTGGAGTATGCTTGACACCTTGAATGGTTTGACCATGTAGCCACCTTGAATGGTTTGACCATGTAGACACCTTGAATGGTTTGACCATGTAGACACCTTGAATGGTTTGATCATGTAGACACCTTGAATGGTTTGACCATGTAGACACCTTGAATGGTTTGACCATGTAGACACCTTGAATGGTTTGGCCATGTAGACACCTTGAATGTTTTGACCATGTAGACACCTTGAATGTTTTGACCATGTACATGTAGACACCTTGAATGGTTTGACCATGTATAAATCCAATGTGGATGGCCATGTTGACATCTAGAATAGAGTGAACAATGCGGCTGAAAGCGTAGATACCTTATATAGACTGCCCATGTATTAATCCAATGTGGTTGGCCATGTGGACACCTTGCTGGATTTGAACACGTATACATCCAATGTTAATGACCATGCAGACACCTTAATTGAACGGTTTGACGATGTATAAATGGAATGTGGATGACCATGTAACAAACACATTGAATCGTTTGGCCATATGTATATTTATGAAATATGACAAAACGAGGTTCTAGTCACCTGTAATACAGATAATTCGCAACGATAGACGTTAGACTGCATGCATGATACCAATATCTTCATCTTTACCTGTTCAGTGAATTTGGAGCAAAAACATATCATATCTCTCATTGCCCGTTTATAATATGAACATGTGTTTGAAAAAAAAAGATTGTATGAAAACTTACTTTGTTAAACATGATGAAATGCTCGAAATAGGAACATGTATGGCAAATTGTTATCATTATGAGTACAGCAAGTACTTGGTTTTTGAGAGAGCATATTAAGTTTGACTTCGAATCGCATTGATAACCTTAGAATGGTATCTAGGTATACGGTCTATACGACATTCACAAAGCACCATGCAGCAACCACACAAAACGTTTTGGGCGTTTGGATTACCGGTCTGGGATGAAACGTTCACTATCATCTTACTGAAACTACAGTTAGGCCTACTGACAGGGCAGGTTATATGACATTAGTGAATCAGATGTTAATCTCTTTAAAACAGCTAGCGTGTGCTTGCTAATATTTTTATTGTGTGCCTGCTTCGATATGGTGTTTATGGTATCAAGCGAATCTTTCTTAATTATGGAGGCGGAAATGCTTCACTACCACTTGTCGCATTTATTAGTACTCTTGTTTTGGACATTTGCGCTTGTATGTCAAGAGCCCTATATAAAAAGGTATTGGGATTGTGAATGTGGCAAATTATCATCGAATATTGCTACCTACGACTGTCGGCAGCGGCTCTTATGAATACAGTAAAGTTCATAAATCCTAAAAGATAAGGAAAATACGACTGTCGTGTTTAATAGTAAAAGGTTAAATTTCACCTACCTGAGAAAGTTGATACAAGTAAGACCACGCCGTTAATGACCCCACAGAGTAAATTGGATACCGAGAGCATAATCATCAAGCGATTTGTTGTGAGAATTCGCCTGTTTCCACGCTGCATGGCGGTAAATAATCCGATATTCACTAACAGGCAAACGAAAAGCAGTGAAACACATGCTGCCACTTTGGCGCTCAGGTCTTCGTCTGGCGCGGATAAATCCATTCTCGTTGCGTTCATTGGTCGGTTTCCGCCTTCAACTCTTAAACATGGTAAATGGGATCATCTTGTTGTGAATTATCAGCAGGCGTTCTTGGCAGATCAAAGTAGGGATGCGATTACAACAATAATGGGCCTGGAAGAACAAAATATCGATTCCATACATAAAGTGATCTATATGGCTTTTCTGTATTGATTTTGGTCTGTATTAACAGCAATGGAGAAAATAATACAATATATTATCAATGACCGATTACACAAATCAATGGACATTATGAGCTTGAAAGTTATTATTTTTTCCGAGAGTATTTTATCCGGGGTTGAGCAAAGTAGCGCCGACTTCTGTTTGAAAATACATAGCGGTCGAAGTCAAAAGTGTCCATCCCAACGTACTGTGTCCCTGGTATTTCTACACTGAAAAAAATGGAGGAATCACACGTTCAGTGGGTACAATCTAAAATCACGCTCGAGCTGTTATTAATTCAGAGCTGTAATGCTAATTCTGGAGGAGGTTAACCCTATCTGACCTGGACTTTTTGGACCTGTCCAGGCCTTTGGGGGGGGGGGGGGCAATTAGGGACTTAGATGGCTGAAACTAACCACACTATACCTTTTAGATTAAACACATATTCCAAATCTACGCATTTGGATAGTTTATTTATGTTATTGTTTAATAAATTTAAGCCGCCTTTGTTCTCAAAATTGTATATATTGTAACCTCTTATGTCACACCGTGACCAGGGTGAAATAATGTTGAATTTGGACTAGAGTTCTATCAGAAAATTAAAAGAATCGAAGATGGCTGCCTTGATGACGTCACAGTGAATGTGAAATAAAATTCTTTTTTGCCCACGTTACCTCACGGAAAAGCAGAAATTATGAAGAAAAATGACGGAAATACCACTTTTCTAGTATCCCATGGGGGGGGGGGGGGGGGGGGTATGAAACTAGGTTGAAAACTGATCTCAATATGATAAACTAAAAGTCACAGAGTAACAGCTCTCAATTTTGTATCGTTCCGGAGTTTCTTGGGATCACATTTTTGAGGACCAATATTTATGAGTCCTGAATCACAGCCTCAAGCTAAGCATGGGAATAAGAATCGGGAGTAGGCCTATGCCTCAGGCAAATGAGAGTACGATATATATATATATACTTTATACCAGAAGGAAAATCCATTTCACACTCCTGGTGTGTTGTACAGAACACAATCCACAGCTGAAATCTTGAATAAACTAAAAATATCACCTTACGAACGGTACAGCAGGTCGACTAAATTGACCCATTATCGACCCTACGTCCACAATGTGCACTTGCATGGGGAGGCCTTTCGACATTGAAGCTATCATGAAGGATCGCATACCCGATTATGCTCTTAATATTTTGAACATGTTCCATCTATCCAATCGGATAATACGAGAAGTGCCCGCGGCAAAGATATTTTTTATTACTGCTTGGTGAAATGAGAATTCATTTTATTCTAGAACATTTTATTATCAAGGTATAGTTTAGATACAACGTTTCGAAATGTGCTTTTGATGTCTTCTTTCAGAAATAGTTATTTTGGACTTTACCTCTCGGCTCTGAAGAGATAATAATTTGATGTACGTCCAACCATATACCTTACATTAGTTCTGTAGTTATTTTCAGGTTAGAATATATTAGTGATTGGTCTCGTTACGCCCCAGGTTAACCCTATCTGGCCTTGTCGATTTGGGGTGTACCGCAGCCTGGGGGTGCGCATGCCGAGAAAACAGGGCTTGGATTCAAGACAGACCCCTAATCACATGTGGTGGTATCCATTTACAGAGCGCGTGTCGGTGGTATAAAAATACACCATATTAAGGCGACCCTATTCCGATGAAGACTGATACCCTGGCCTGAGCCAGAAACACATGGCCCTATCAAGCTGAACTTTTAAGGTCAAATCTTCAGATTCTAAAACATAGGCCTACAATTTAGTAATAGTTAAATAACCTTCAACCACTCTTCCTGCTTTCTTATTCCGATCATGTGAGGCTGGACTATTTTCAATGTGATCATCGGGGCATGTGTGGATTTTGTCACATTTGCGAATCACAGAACAACAATATGCGATTTGATATTTAGAAGACGGGAGTAATATCTGTACCTATTACGATATTACTCCCATTACAAAATGAGATTAAAAAAAAATTAGAACACAGATTTTATAATTACCTATCATTGGGTATTAGTGAAAAGGAATACGGTAAGGACAAGTATGTTAAAATAAAAATGTGAGGCTCTGTTTTGTAATATTAATTTTAGCTTACGGAACTCGAACATGAAGTTAACGTAGTATAGAAAATAATATTAGCATCATCCTTGAAATAGTACAAATGTGTTCGAACAGACACCCTATATGTATTCTATCACTGCAGCATTTTGCCGTTATAATATAACCATCATATATGTTGCTGGTATTACCGTTAGTATTAGCACAACTGTGCTCCTTTATATGTTGCTTGTATGTTGGATTTATCTAAAGTTGTGCAATAATGATTGTTTGACTGATTGATTATAGTATAAGATGGACAGCATTTCTTCCACTCTGCATATAGGCCTACGGGGGGGGGGGCAGAAACGTTATTGTACCGTACTAAAAGTACACACTCCTCCCCACCCGTCATGCACACTTTTGGTATTTTTATATATATAACAGTAATTTGCACACTTATTGGCTTCAGTCTTTCATTCTTGATCTTCACATTTTCATCATCATCTTCCCACCCATATCGTTGAGGTGGTCTTCGCTCGCTTCGTGTAGGCCGCATGGTTTAATATTGAAAGACTACAAAACCGTTACGAAAAGGATCTCCAAAGCAAAGTTCATCAGATTGTCTTCGGATGTTAAATTACAAAATACATGTGTAGGCCCAGTTAGGACGCAAATACTCCGCTGACGGTGATGCAGGCCTAGAGCACATGTTAGAATTGTTGGTCCAGTTTTTCTGAGCGAGGGTGACACTGGATATTTGATCCAAGGCAGTTTTGTATCAAAACAGCTGTGAGGGCTAAATTTAGGGAGACGGGCTTCCGAGTCACCACGTTTATTGAAATATAATTCGGGTAGCTGCTGATAAGCGTGGCCGGCCAAACCAAGCCCCAGCCCTATAGGTTTTCTCGGCATGGAGCCCCTAAATATTTTCACTATCCTTGAGGCTAGGGGGCTGAAACTTGCCACACTATATCTTTGGGCCAAGCTCTACTAGAAAATGTAAAAAATCCAAGATGGCCGCAATGAATTAAGACGACACTCTGACGCCATCTCCAAAAATGGCATTTTTTTTATTGAAGCGTTTCTTCGCAAAAACTGCATGATAAATTAGTAAATAATAATCTGATACGGAATAAAATAAGGTTTACCCAATTTCCCTGCAAAAAAGCACATTTTCTTAAGAAATCTGACGAAATTAAACGTATCTTTTCCGGTACTCCACATGACCGCCATTTTGAATTTACCCATAATCCTCTCGATGTGTCATGCCAATAGGCTCAAAATTACCCAAATATGATAAGCTACAAATTCTCGGAGTATCAGCTCTCATTTTTATGTCGTTCCAGAGATATGAGCAAAAAACCAACGGAGGGTAGCGAAAAGTGCCCCCCCCCTCCCTCTAGGCCAGGTAGGGTTAAACGGCTTCGGTTCCCACCTAAAAACGGACCTTCCTGTAATTTAATCAAAAAGTAAATACTGATGCTGTTCATTACAGCTCGTTGCACTTCACGTGAAATGTACGAAAGCAGACGAACTGGGTTTTTTGAGAACGCAAAATGTCTTCTGAGACGAGCACGGTTCAGCGGTCCAAGCGGTCGCCATAGTTACAATTTTTTTTAGGAAAAGTCGAGCCATACAAACACAATAAAAGTTAGATATGATATTATCCAATAATCAAACAACTGAGCATTTACTGATGGATATTCTTACCACGAACATCGACCTTTTGAGGAAGTGACGTCATTTGCTCTGTTTTAACTTCAGATCGTTTATCATCCATTTTAAAGTATCTATTTATGCATTATAAATGATAGACGTTTATTTCAGGATAGGCCTGGTATTCGTAATAAACTAGTGGTAATAAATGAAAAATAAATAAATAAAAGAACTTGACTGGCGTTCCAGGTGCATTAATTTCCCGGATTTCGCCCTGTGGGAAGGGTCAGCATCCCGGCGTCGGAAACAAAATTCTCTCCCAGGCAGGCGCAAGTTCGTGGTGTAGAGGACTAATGGTGTTGGCGCTATCGAGCCAGTTAACAGTTCGCGGAGCCCAGTTAACAGTTCAAACTTTTGATGTCAAAATAATAGGAAATGGCATTTGCACATCCGCCGGTAACGACGAAATTACCTTCTCGTTTGATCAGCGTGTCTCTCAATGCATACACTGTAAAAAGTGGAAACATGTTTAACGTTTCATTTTGAGATGGGTAACATGTGAGATGCTTCATATTGCTACATGTTTCACCCTGTTTTTCATGAAAACATGTCTCAAAGACGTAAGATTACAGCTATTTGAGGGTTGTGACATGTTTCACTGGCGTTGCCGTTTCACTATAATGACCCGAATAGTTGTTTGAAACATCAAAGCCGAAACACGTACAACCAAGTCGCAAAGGCGACATGTCTCAAGGAACACAGTATAAAAGACAGATAATGCTGTCTGGTGCATGAAAGCACTAGTTTGCAAAAATTTATTTCTGGTCTTTAGCGATCGTGAATATATCTGTCGGTATTGAGAATAAACAGGCCGACCATCATTTAATTGAATTATTTGCATCGTAATATAACTCTTCCAGGTCTAGGGTATTTGAGCCCTGCCAAGGCCTTGGAAGAGACTTAATTGCCACTAAATATTTTTTTACTTCTTGAGTCTAAAAGCCCCCACAATATATCTTGGAGTGCGCTCTGCTAGAAAGTGCAAAACAAACCCAATCCTTAAACACTTCACAGTTACGTCATATT
>JAVTVY010029725.1:0-12770 GCA_036873755.1 Hanleya hanleyi | reverse complement strand
CATATCCATAAAAAACATATCCCCCCCCCAAAAAAATGGGTAAAAATTGTTTTCTCTGTATCCCAATTGCATGAATGGTGCAACCTGCTTTTTACTAGAAGACAAATGAATACATGAACCATAGAATGGGGGAATTGCACAATAGAGACACTGGGTGAACAGCCTAGGAAGCACCTTCTCTGGACAATGAGTGGTTAGCTGGATCAGAAAGGTGTGAAATGACATAAAGGAAGTGAAAATCCAGGCCATTCGTTGGCCACATTGTATTGTGCAAGCCTCCCATTAAATAAAGTTGTGGGTATAAATTAGTCATTCTTTCAAATTATTATCTACCCATGTGGATACCCATCTACAGAGTTGAAGGGAATCCAAATGGATACCCCTGAAAATTGACATAAAGCAAGGCGTGGCATTTACCACTTCAATTTAAATTTAAAATTATTTTTAACCGAGACAGAAAAAAATGGACTTTTTCTAATTTAATTAGAGAGACAAATTATTAGCGAGATTACCATACTCAGACATACAGTGGTGACTACTTGAACATGTCCATGGAATTTGTTCCTAAACATGTCTGTTTCCTTGTTTACAGATCAGCTTACTTCTGGCCTCAAGTGTCAAGTGAATGCAGAGTGGAAGACAGAGAGTGAGAGGGCAGAGGTTGGTAACGGTGGTTCACCAAGTTGTCCTGCTGACAGTCTTCTTGATATGATTACTATCAGGACTCATACAGCTCAGCCTCAAATTCCAGGACAAGTTTCAAGGACCGTTGTAGTACCAGTGTAGTCAAATCTGGAAATTTTGTCATTTGGATTTTCCATTTAATTTAATTGTTTCATATGAAAACATACTGGATTAACCATTTCTCAACAGTGTCAAGTCAGTTTGATACCTCTTTTCATGTCTGAAACTACAGATCTTCAATTTCCAGAACTTTCAAGAATCTATAACTAAATTTAGTTAAAATTCCAGGACTTTCAAGGCCTGGAAAATGGATTTTGAATAAAGACTTGCTGGGTTAGTCCAGGATCTGAATGGACCTTAGATGATTACATGTATATGGCACATCACAAGAAGGCTGGTTACTTCACAATCTGAGGGAAATTACATGTTCTATTGTAAATATGCATTAAACACGGAAGCTATGAAACACCATCCTTACATTCATGTAAGGGTCATGAGATGAGAACAATAATCTGTCTGGGTACAACAGTTAGTCCAGATGGGAGGCTTTAGAGTAATATAAATGTCTGAACAATAGATACTTACATGAAAGATTGATCTGCCTCTGCTCGAAGGAGTCGAACTGTGTACACAGTGTTTATTCAAGTAGATCTCTACCGACTAGACAACGATCTGTACCAGCAACTGAGCAGTTAGCAGTTTTGACTACATTCATCTACTGTGGTTGATTTAATCTAGATGCCTGACCAATCTCAAGAGATCCGATGTTGTGACAGTGACTGGAGATCTACCCAATCTGATTAATAACAGATCCAGAAAGTGATCCTTTAATCGAATCTGTTCATGTATGAAATCCTGCAGAAGTCCTGGAAATTCTCCCTCAACTCTCGTAAATAGTAAGATAGAGAGTGCTGATAACAATCCACAGCGCAAAATGTCCCCATGTTGTGTTGTTTATATCACTCTCGACTAATGTCAAAACCATGTAGCTCCTCCAATCCTATGCAAATTAGTTCAGTTAATTTTTGGATAAATACAAAGCAGATCTCAATTATAGATAATTATTCATCACTTTTTGTAATGGATATGGGTCAGTTATATATTTTGCTGCGGCACGGCAATTCTAATTTTATTTATTTTGAAACTTGTGAGTTTCTCATGCCTATATCCAGGTGAGTTAGTTGCGGAAGTGATTTTTGTGACGGGTCACCGAACGGCCTTGAGATACGAAGGAGATAACATCCAGTTGGATAATCAGTTCCTGGGTCTGTTTTTAATCAAATTGCTGTCCTACCCTGGTTCATTTGACTTGCCATCTGATTAGCAGACTGATCTGTTCTAGATTCACAGATTTGTCATATAAGACCTATATTGTGGCCATTTCTGTGATTATACCATCTTAGTTTACTAAGATTAGCTGTTTTACATTATGTCGAGAATTTCTTCTGTCTGTTTTGAAGCATTTGAATTATTAGATAGCTTAATTAGTGTTCACTCTCTATTGGTTTGGTACTGTATCATCTCAACACTTCAGAGGTGGACTGAACTTAAAGGAGTACTTACCGTATTTTATATAGGTTTCTATTACAACTGTTAAGACTCTTAAAGAAATATAACCAACTATTTTACTGTCGTTGAGGGCGATCATCTATTATTTTTATTACAATTTGTGAAGCTATGTTTCCGCTTTGAAGTCGACGTGGGCGCCGCCATGTTGCCTGTAGGATGACGTGGCTGATGACGTCATTATTCAGGACGACGTCACGGCTAACGCTTGATCCAGGGACTTTTCAACTACGGACATTTGAATTACTCTGGGTCCGAGTTTTAATTCTAGGAAAAAACTGGCGCGGCAAATCCCACGGGGGTAATTCCTAAAAGGAAGTTGTTGGTTATCTCCGCCAACTGAAGAATTTTCTTCCCCAAGTTTTTCAACTGAGACTTGCTCGATTCAATTTGGACAAAATTTGATGCTGAACGATAAACTAAAAGATCGTCCTCTGCAATTGTCCACTGATTTGAGTTGAACGACGATGCTTCTAAGTTTGTAAACATTTTCACGATTACACTTGAACTACTGAAATCAACTAGAACATCCGTGAACTTACTGGGTTCCTTCTCGTGTGAATTATCGGCATGACCAACACGATCAACCTTAAATCTCCATGACATTGTGACGTTTTTAGATGAGTATACATCCACTTCCGCTCATCTAAAAACGTCACACAGTGATGCAATGGCGGCGCCCAGTGCACGCCGTGGCGAGCAACAAAATATTCAATATTTCTTTATTTCGCATTCTATCAACATAAGTTTTATATAATACGGTTTTGAATACGATTGTTGATAAATATAGTCACACTCAAAAATAAGGTAAGTACTCCTTTAATTATAGTACTAATAAATAAATGGTACAAAAGACAGAGGGTGTAGTATTTGAATAATCATGGGAGATGGTTTAAGGAATACATTAATGGATTCATAGTTTGGAAATTCTATGATGTATGTATTGTATAGAATGTACAGCGGATCTCATTGAAAAGATTCTTATGATTAAATTATTATATGATCATCATTGTTGAGATTATATTTTATGTCAAAGGAATTATACTGTGAACCGGTATGTCTAAGTGACTGAATAAATCTGAGGTTCTTGACCTTTCAAATAGCAGTTTTGTGTGAATTTTTACCCCTCGGCCAAAGTTACCATCTACAAAGGTCTGTTTGTCTATTTCATCTTGGCTTCACCTTGGTGCGCTGATCTTATATCACACACACATCTGGTCATGGAGCAGAAGATTGAAAGTTCGTATTTAAAGATTGATCCATTTCTTTCGGGTCCTAACAATACTAATATCTGGGATGATTGAATGTCTTTAAAGGTGAACTGTAAAGATTTTTATTTTTTTCTAAATGTTGCTTACATACATCTTGTGTTGTGATATAATTGTTATATGATTTTGGGGAGAATATATTTGCTAAATTGTACTTATAACAATATTAAACTTATCCTGTTATAAATCCGTATTGAAAACTTACATTGCTTGTAGAATGTCATGAAATTATAGAGGTCTCCTTCGTTCAAGTTTTAGTTAAAGTATCATTTTACATGATGTCAGGCTACATCGTATGAATGAGTGAGGACCACTATATACGTTCCAAAAACAATGGGAGGCAATCGATGATGTTTTCTAAAGTTGTGGCTCCCATTTTGTGGTGGTGTAAGTTTGTGGTGACATAAGTTTTGACTTATCATATACTCGGAAGAGGAAAATAATCCATAGAAATATTACATGTACCACACATAAACAACTATAAGTACAAAAGCCTTGATTCCTGACATTTTAGCAGGACAATGGAAAGCTTTCAGGTCAACTTCAGTATGTAACAAGGGTACTATGTTTTGATGTATATTCTTACACTGCTGCTTGAGAACGGTGTAAGAATATACATTGAAACATCGCACCTGTGTTACATTAAAGACGTTGTCAACAAAACTGATGAGAATAATCATCTTATTCTTAGGAAGAATTATTGAGAAAACAATACGTAATTAGTGGTTAAGTCTCCAATTTAATATTCAAGGAGCACAAAAAATATCATAGGTTACCCTACTACAGGTGCCCTGAGAAAATATATTGCAGCATAACTGCAAGATTACCCAAACATGCCTTTCTGAGATGTTTTATTTCGAGCTAAATCATGTTTCACTGCCAAGTAACTCCATCACAGTGGGTTCTGACAATTTATTCACAGGAATACCAAATGAAAATATCCCCCATGTACATGTATCCAGCTGTAAATTGTCCTATATTCACCGCACTGCGGTGGTCTAATGGTTAGAGCGTCGGCCTCGTAAGCGGTAGGTACTGGGTTCGATCCCAGGCCGGGTCATACCTAAGACTTCAAAAATGGAACTTTTTGCTCCCTCGCTTACGCTCAGCATTAAGAGGATAGAACAAGGACTGGTTTGCTCGGTGTCAGTATAATGTGACTGAGTGGGGTGTCATGTCTGCCTACGGCATGATATTTCAGTGGGACAGCACTATAAAATGGCAGCATTAGATCTGCTCTGTTACAAGTAGGTACCCCTGCCCCTCCCCTCCCTTCCCTCCCTTCCCTTCCCCGTCGTGATATAGCTGAAAAAATGTTGAAAGCGACGTTAAACCCTATTCACTCACTCACTTGTCCTATATTCACAATATTTTTAATAGAAATAGTGGTACCATTTTAACAGAACATGCAGAAAGAGCCATGGGTCCCATCTCCAGGCAGTGGCCCATCCATACTGCGCCCTAAAATGCATTCCAACCTACCAGGCAGACAGCAAAGAAAACAGACATACTGCGCACTGGAACGCTGATTTTACTTAGGGTCAATCAAAGAAAATTATTTGTTGGAGTGAAACTGTATTGTATATACATGTAAAATATAGTTGCTATTAACTTCTAGTATATTCTTGATCGAATATAAGCAGATCAAATATGCAAGTGTTCGCACAAGGAGGTTATCTACAGCAGTTTATAGTCATTTGTGTAACTGCTCTGCATACTTCGAAGTGAAAATATACAGAAACATTTTCTACTAACAGTTGCTGAGTCTCTTATTCACTCCTGGACAGTTCATTGTTTAAGAAGTGCTGAAGTCTGTATTTGCTGTTACTTCCTCTGTGGTGAAGAAATGATATTGCCTGCCACTGAGCATATATATACAAATGAAATGATTTTTGAGAGAGAAAGAATAATTGGTCGTCAGCGGGATTCGAAACCCACAACCCCGGCTTAACGCGCCGATGCTCTACCTACTGAGTTATGACGGCCCATAGGTATTACAACCTTGAATTGTCCCTGTGATGACCAACCTTCTCTCTCGGTGTTGCAATGTGCGTGATATTCCTCTGTGGTATCACTGCAGAGAGCGGTGTATTTGTCTCTGTTTGGTCCCTTGTTTCTGTAACAGTAATTTACTGGCGTGATCTGATTTTCCCCTCGTCTTAGGCACAGCTCAGTCGGAAAACATTTTTAGCGTACATACAGAATATAACACTGGAACTGAACGAATAGTTCTTCTTAGTATGGTTTGTGAATAGTTGATACATAACGATACACTGGAAAATGTAATCTGCAAGCAATCTTTTACCAGGAGAGAGAGAGAATTAAGGTTTAATGTCGCGTTCAGCAATATTTCAGTTTTTAGCGACGATCAAACAAAATTCTAAGTACTCAAGCCAATTAGTAATCCAACGCATTAAAACATACACACATTAAAACTTATGTAACAAACCGATTTCAGATGCAATCCTCCCTCACCCGACTAAAAAGATCTTCCAAAGTAGTCGCTCAATAAAAAGCATCTCTTACAAATTTAAAATATATGCATTCGATGAATATGTTTCACCGTGAGATCTTCATGGCATGGAGTACACCATGGGACTGGCTCTTTTTTAGTACATGTACTTTTACTATATAGCCGACATGAATACAACGATCCCATGCTCATGCAATTATCTTTTATAATTAGAAACAGGCAAAATACACTTTAAATCTATTTTTGGATAATATTTCAGATGGAAAAAGGCTGAAAATAATATAAAACCAGGGAAAAATGATTACATTACACATGTAAATGCTCGAAATAGGACTAACCCACGGTGTCCGGACAAAATCCTCCGAGGACAAAAGCCCTGCAGACAATAGCCCCACGGACAGAAGTCCCAGCGGACAAAATTTAAGTTGTATAAATATATGCCTGCATGTAATTAACAACTGTTCCCATCAGCATTTATTGCACATACAGTACAAATAGAAGAGCGAAAACTATTTTCACTATAGGCCTATGCGTCGCATTGAACTCCACAGTATAAAATCTTTTGAATCACGGCGTTCAGTGCAAATTATGTGTCAGAAATTGGGTCAGAAAGTAGGTCACATTGACCATGACCCAATTAGGTCAGGTCACACTGACATTGACCAAATTAAGCGCATTTCCATGGTCTTAGGAGGCATAAGGACATGTTTTTGGCAAATTTCGAGGTTTTCGGTCACCTAAGTACCGGTAGGTCAAATTTTCCTCAAAAGTACATCAGCTCAGAACTTGCTGGCAAGTCCCCTAATGCACGTTCATGCCAAAAATCACAGGCCCTCAGAACAAGAGTTTTGGAGGGTGTGGACAGTGGTATTACGGTGAAGTGTCGAAATATGGTGTCTCTATATATAACCCCATGCTTTATATAAAAAAAAAAAAAATTCACAGGTAAATTTTCTGTTATTAAGCTAAAACTTACCTCACTTCCACTCTTTGCATTTCTTGTTCTACATGAAATCATACAGTAAGAATTTGAATGACACAGTTCTCCCCTGCTAGTCACCTGACTGCTCACTTACCCATAATTCCTTCTTCTTGTTTCCACTGCGATACATGGTTAGGATGTATCACAGAGGGGAGGTGGGTGGGCATCACTGGAAGTGAGATAAGTTTGAGCTTAATAACAGACAATTTACCTGTGAATTTTTTTAGTTATTTGCGCTGAAAACTTACCTCACTTCCACTCTTTGCATAGAATGCCACCGTAAGGTTGGTGGGCAAACTGATACAATCCGTGGTAAGTGATAAATGCCATGAACAAGTGACTAGTACAGAGTAGAAATCACCGATCTTCTACCTCAAAGAGGATCCATGAGATCATACAACAGCTATAACCTGTATGCCTATGGTACACAGGGAACCTCTGTCGCTACTCTGACTTCAAGGTCGAGTTGCATATACGCCCCCCCCCTTTTTTCGAAAGGGAGCGAGAGAAAAAATGCACTCGCCAGCAAGCAGGGTTAAAACTGTACGCCCGGACTTTATCTTGCTATCTTGCTGGCCTCGGTCCCACAGACACCCGCTGTGCAGTCACAAGTGGGCCGATGGAATAGAGGTCGTCACATGCCAACGTCATGTCCCGGAGGTAGAAAGAGGCAAATGTCGTGTTTGACCTCCAGTAGCACGCCCTCATAATGTCGGTCACTGATCTGTTAGTCCACAGAGGCCATGATGCCGCTAGTGCCCTAATCTCGTGACCCGAAACGTTTACAAGCGCGGCCTGTCTATCCGTAGCCGTGGAGTACGCTAGCCGAATCGTATTTTTGAGCCAACTTGAGATAGTATTTTTGCTTATTTCTTGTTTGGCTTTGGGATCAAAAGGGATAAACAAACGCCTCCTACCCGCTCTGATCTCCTCTGTACGATTCATGTAACACGCAAGTGCACGAACCGGACACATCAACATGTCTGATTCAAGACCGGACGAAAGGAAATCAGATAAGGCTGGAATTATGAACTCTCGAGATATGGAATCGTAGAGGGCTTGATTCTTGGCCACAAACTCAGGAACTGTTGTGAGAACTACATTGCTCCAGTCCCTAGAGTGTCTGACATTCCTTCTATCGAGCGCATGCAGCTCTGACACCCTAGCTGCCGAGGCAAGAGCCAACAAAAACGACGTTTTGTATGATAACATTCTGATATCAATAGCCTCTATTGGCTCGAAAGGTGGCTTCCCTAACTGCCGAAGTACCAAGGCTAAGTCCCACTTTGGCAATTTCGGAACAGCCGACTGACCAGATATCTTGTAAGACTTGATTAGTGCAGATAAATTTGGATCAGTCGAGGGATTAATCCCAGTACCCAGAAGAATAGGTTGAGCAATGGCTGCCCTATAACCCTCGACCGCAGCGGGTACAAGGCCCCTATCCCGGAACAGGTGCAATAGGAACTCTGCTACTTCAGGGATAGTGGTGCAGGATGGATTTATATCCCTCTCTCCACACCAAAGATCGAAGATTGCCCACTTTGAGTCGTATACAGCGGAAGAGGACGGTCGAATTGATTGTGCCATTCGGCGCCCAACTTCCGTTGAAAATCCCGCCTGAGCGAAGTGTCTCTTGAGCACTTGCACACGTGGTAGTGGAACAGTCCTGGCTGGCTGTGGAATTTCGACGTTCCGGGCTGGCGCAGTAGATTGTGCCACACCGGAAGTTGTCTTGGTACATCTACCAGAAGATCCAGTAAGTCCGGGAACCACGGCCTTGCTGGCCACCACGGAACAATCAGGTAAACAACACAAGTGTGCTCGTGGATCTTCCGGAGTACCTTCGCTAGGATAGCTGGAGGAGGGAACGCATATGCTACCATCCTTGACCAGTCCTGCGATAGGGCATCCACTGCATATGCCGACGGATCCGGGACCGGCGACATGAACAGGGGCAATAGATTGTTGTGCCGAGTGGCGAACAGATCTATGTGTGGCATCTCCCAGACATGAGCTATTTGTTTTAGTATGGCTGGGTGAAGTTGCCACTCTGTGGGAATTATCTGATTCCGTCGTGAAAGCGAATCCGCTAAGACATTCAGAATTCCCGGGATGTGCCTGGCCAACACTGATATGTTGTTGTCCCAACACAGACCGAAAAAGATTCCGCTTGGCTTTGTAATTGCGGAGATCTCGTCCCCCCCTGCTTGTTGATGTAAGACACGACTGATGTGTTGTCCGTCGCAACTAGCAGGTTCTTGTCGGTCAATACGCTCACCCACGTGCGGATGGCATGTGTCACTGCCATAAACTCCAACACGTTGATATGGCACGAGCGTTCCTCGATTGTCCATAACCCGGATATCGACCTGGACTCGAGGTGGGCTCCCCATCCTTCCGTGAACAGGTGATGTGACGGACGAAACGGAAGTAGGGACACACCCGGCATAACGTTGAGTGGATCCAGCCACCATTGAAGGCATTGTTTGACAAGAGGCGTGACAGGTATCCACGGGTTCAACTGCCTTTCGACCCATTGATGATTGAAGTAAATCATTAAGGGACGAAGCTGCAACCGCCCTCTTGGTGTTACGTCCTGTGTTGACGTCAAGAGGCCAATTATCGCAGCAAAGTGTAAAGCCCTGGCTTGAGATAACTTGAGGAATTGAGGTATCTTCGTTGTTATCTTTTGCCAACGATCTTCTGGGGGTTTGGCGAGAGCTAAAAGCGTATCGTATTCCACCCCCAGAAATTTGCGCCTTTGCGACGGAGTCAGTTCTGACTTCTCTTCGTGTGGGATGTATCCCAGAGAAGTCAACGTCCTTAAGACAAACTGGGTGTCTAGGATTAACTGCTCTTTGCAGGCATTCCTTAGCAGGGAGTCGTCGATATAAAAGTGGTACTTTATACCTAGACTGTGCAGGAATTGTGCCACTGGTGTAAACACTCGTGTGAACACCCAAGGGGAAGTGGACAGGCCGAACGGAAGCACTTGAATTTGGAAGCGTCGTTTGCCGACCATGAATCTCAAGTACTTCCTGTCCCCCAGATGTATCGGGATATGAAGATATGCATCCCTTAAATCCAGAAAACTCAGCCATTCCCCTTGCTTGAGTACCGTCCGGATAGACCGGAAGGACTCCATGCGGAAGTGTGGCGGTGGAGTGAGGTAGTCCTTGTTGAGGCACTTGAGGTTGATAACCATGCGCATCTCGGACGTGTCTTTCTTGGGGTCACAACACGCCTCCGCCAAGAGAGGTCACACACTGATCAGCTGATCGATCAAAATTGAGAAAGAAGCAAGTGATCATCTCGCTGTGCCTGATTGAATGAACAGTCGGGCTGGATTTTGAATCGCCCGGCAAAGGTATAAAATTGCACAAATTTACTAATTTGACGACGGGAATATATGGAGTGACAATTGTAGAAAATGCCGATATATTTTGTTTGGAGGTAAACCGTTTATTTCTCGTTTCACCTAAAGTGCGTTTCAGACCTCACCTTGGTTTATTTTTATATAAAGCATGGGGTTATAAATAGAGACCCCATATTTCGACACTTCACCGTAATACCACCATCCACACCCCCCAAAACTCTTGTTTTGAGGGCCTGTGCAAAAATCAAGGTTCTAATGTCAACGGTTGACTGACTGACTCACTCATTACCGGACTATTTGCAAATGAGAGCCTACTTCATAGGAATACACGACATAAATTACTGCCTATTAACTTTTGTTGGAAAATTACTGTTAAGATATGTAACAATATATGGTATGTCACCTGTACGATGTGATGATGGACAGATAAAAATGATTATGGTAATTTCCCTAATTATTTGCGATGTCGAGATGAAACTCGCCTCTCCAAAAAATTGCCACTTTCAAATTATTTGTCACTCTATTAATTAACAGCAGAGAAAATTGACCATTTTCGAACTGAATTTGGAAGGCAAATAATTAGAGAAATTACTATGCAAAAATGTACACATGACATGACATATTCATAATAATGGGCTGTAAGGTAAGCATCAATTAATGTTTATTGTATGTTATTTATCTCTTCGTCTTTCCCTATCCTGTCCATCACGCTCTCTGGCCCGGTCTCCACCAGGTCTATCATATCCCTTATTTGGTCTATAAGACTCTTCTCGTCTTCTGTCTCGATCCCCAGTCTGCTCTCTGCTACTGGAAAAACGATCCCTATCTTTGCCATATGGATCCCTCATTCTCTCCCTTGACGAATCGCGACCTGTTTCACTCTTTCTATCCTGTTCTGTAACTTCAGATTTAACTTCCCCTCTGTGACGTCGGTAAGTCATTTCTCTGACATTCTGGGACTCCATTTTCACTGAATATTTAGCATACTTTGGATCAATTTTTTCTTCTTTGATTTTGATTGGCTCAGACCTGTCAGGTGACAGTTTTGGTTGTTTTCTGCGGGACTGGTGTGGTGGGTCTGTGTCACTTTCACTAGCACTGCTCTCTTCTTTCTTGGTTTTAGTTTTCTTCTTCTTTTCTTTTTTCTGTTTTTTCTTTTTCTTGTGAGCATCTTTTTCTGCAAAAAGAGAAAATTATGATGAACATGAACCATGCAAAATCGAAAATTTTACAAGTAAATTTTATGTTGTTAGGCTAAAACTTACCTCACTTCAACAATTATTGCAATCGGTGTTCACGCTGAATCAGTAGTGAAGAAAAATGAATACTCTCTTCTGATCTCACCCTGTAGTCTCGCGCATGCGAATGCCCTTCTCCATCTGAGCTCGACCTATAGATTAAAGGTGTCACCAAGAGGGGAGGTGGTGGGCATCACTTGAAGTGAGAAAAGTTTTAGCTTAATAAAATGAAATTTACTTGTAAATTTTCAAGTTATTTGCGCTGTAAACTTACCTCACTTCAATAATTATTGCATGGAATGGCACAGTTAGGATGGTGGGCATGAAGTGACCAATTGTGAAGCAGAGACTTCAGAAATGAAATCAAAGATCTACTTCCTCACAGAGGATCCAAGATCATCAGTCAATTACATCATAATGTCAACAGTATGTCTATATGAACTACTGTCGCTTCCGGACTTCCAGTCATGAGTAACATAGGCCTACCTACCCCCTCCCCCTTCTTTCCTAGGAAGAGATTGAGAGGAAAGAATCACTCACCATTAACAAGAGCCCAAGGAGCTTCAATATATGCCCGTATATCTGGAATTAGATTGGTCCAAATTTCAAGGTTGTTTAATAGCCTTGATTCCAAGCAATCCAGAAAGGTCTACGATTTTGTGCTTCTGAGAATGTAACATAAATCACATCTTATACTGAATGATAAACTAAAATGGGCTTAAATCTTGGTAACTAGTTGACCTTGGAACAAGAGCCGAGAGTTCACATATCCCACACTGAAATTGACAATAGTCAAACACAAGAAAATAGTTTTCATGCAAATGGATTTCTTTCAGGCAAGAGAATTTTTCATGAAGAAAGAAGAAAGTGATGAAGTAAACCTTTGTTCTTGAGTTAATAAACAGGTCGAAGTTCATAAAGGACCCCTCTCCCCATTAATTAGTAAATGTATGGTTTTTATTTCACAACAGTTTAACTAAATGTAGCTGTTTCAAAGACAAATGCCATATACATGCAGGGGAGAGAAATCTGAATATTCCAACCTAACACATATAGTCAGCTAAACTCAATTCAGTTTTGGCGGACTGTGACATTGACCTTTGACAAGTTGATCTCAAAATGTAGGACTCCTCTTTGCCATGCGAGTAAGATACACTCAAAGTTTTGTATCAATCCATAC